>JAJQOW010000539.1:0-102770 GCA_037975125.1 Latrodectus hesperus
TTGTACCGAGCTCCACGGGTTCGTGTTGATTGAGAGTTGAATAAAGCGACCACTTAATGAACACAAGACTTTTATTCGTAAAAACTTCACTAGATAAACGAAATTCCCGCTGTAACAATCACAATTATACAGCTACAATTCGTCAGATACAATAGGAAATAGCTTCCAATCACAGGTCTCAAATACCTCAGACAGAGAACAACTAGCAGTCACAACTAATCGTCTTCACTCACTGACTGTCTTCACAAAAACTCTATTACTATTCCATGTCGGGCTGCGGTATTTATACCTGACTTGGCGGAGAAATCTACTAATTTCGCCAAGGCTCTGGAAGCTTCTAGGCTATCTCGGAAAATATTGGTCCTAGAGCTTAGGTGATGGATGTTTCCAGAAGTATCGATTTCTCGCCAAGTCGCCAAGAATCTCGCCAACCGTCGCCAAGTCGCCAAGAATGTCGCCAACTGTCGCCAAGTCGCCAAATCATTAGGAAATCCGCTTTTAAACTACAACACGTCTAAATACCGCAATTTTTGCCCAAAATGTGAGAATTTCTGATCTGTCTGAGATATTTTAAGACAAATATAATCATTATTTAAAAATTTGTAACATTGCCCCCTCTCAAGGACTGCACGTCCCGGGCAGTACAATCCCCTGATAGGAGGCCAAATTTAATATAAGAGAATTTACATTTTAAGATGATACAGAGCACATTACATACACAAGCAACTAAAAATACAAGAAAATAGAAAAGATTAAAATTATCTATACTATTTACACAGAGACCATGGTCTACTAATTTTTACTCTACATTACGATAAGGAGCTAATCTATCATAATGTACTACCTTTGGTTTTGAGGAAGATGATTTCCTTATACGAACCACGACGTCGTTCAGTCTTTTTAGGACTGTGTAGGGACCTTCCCAGTTGGCTTGCAACTTTGGAGAAAGTCCTTTACGTCGAATCGGGTTCCACAACCAAACTTTGTCACCTTCTTGAAATTCATGTCCTGTCGCTCTTGTGTCATACCTTGTCTTCATTCTTTCGGTCGTCAGGTTGATTCGGTCTCGAGCGAAGTTATGGACATCTTCAAGACGTGCCTGAAGGTCTCGAAGGTATTCCTCTGGCGATGAAGATGTATCCGGTGGACGACCAAACTGAAGATCACAAGGGAGACGAAGTTCGCGACCAAAGAGCATCTGTGAAGGAGTATATCCGGTAGTCTCATGGACAGCACTGCGATATGCAAGCAGAAACAGCGGTAGCTTCAAATCCCAATCTTGCTGATTTCTGGAAACCATAACTGAGAGATTATTCAAGATGGTTCTGTTAAACCTCTCTACCATGCCGTCCGATTGTGGGTGTAGTGGCGTGGTCTGCGTCTTGTCTATTCCGAGAATTTGACACATTCCTTTAAACACAACAGAGGTGAAATTTGTTCCTTGATCAGAATGAATTTGTAAGGGAGTGCCGAATCTGGAAACCCATTGCTGCACTAGAATTTCGGCTACTGTTGTCGCCTCTTGATCGGGGATTGCAAACGCTTCAGGCCACTTAGTAAAGTAGTCCATGACAACTAGTATGTATTTGTTGCCATTTGAAGATCGTGGTAAAGGACCCAAAATGTCTAATGCTATTCGCTCAAAAGGTGCTCCTACGTTGTACCGCTGCAACCTTCCTCGGCTACGTTTCTTTGGTCCTTTACGTGCCGCACAGTCATCACAAGATTGGCACCATTTCTCTACATCTTGTCTCGTTTTGCTCCAATAGAAGCGTTCTCGAACTTTCTGTAGAGTTTTCATTACTCCGAAGTGGCCTCCAGTTGAGCTACTGTGCAATTCTTTCAAAACATCTGAAATTCTTGATTTTGGAAGAACAAGCTGCCATTTGAAATTACGTCCATCATCGGACTCCCATTTCCTGTATAAGACACCATTTCTTATATGGAGTGAGTCCCAAAGAGCCCAATATTGCTTAGTAGCAGGACTGTAGGTGGAGATATCCTGCCAACTTGGTCTCATACTAGAAGATTCTTTCAATTCAAGAATTGGATTTATATCTGGGTCTTCTTTTTGGGCTTCCCTAAGTCCTTCATCACTCCATGGGTCTGGCTTTGATGGAGGTGAAACAGTAACTTGGCGTACCGAAGTATTTATCAGCTGATAGTTCTTCTCTACTCTAGAACAATATCGGCAGCTTTCATTACACGGCTTCCTTGATAGTGCATCAGCATTTCCATGAAGAGTTCCTTTGCGATGACGTATTTCAAAGTCAAACTCCTGGAGTCGTTGAATCCATCTGGCTACCTGTCCTTCTGGATTTTTAAAATTTAAAAGCCAGGTTAAAGATGCATGATCTGTCCGGAGCAAGAACTTTCTTCCATAGAGATAATGGTGGAAATGTTCTATTGCTTTGACGATTGCCAGCAATTCCTTCCTGGTTGTACAATAATTCCGCTCCGGTTTTGATAGGCATTTACTCCAATAAGAAATGACATATTCTTTATCATCAATTTCCTGCGACAAAACAGCTCCGATATTTTCGTTGCTGGCATCCGTATCTAAAATGAATAATTTTTCGGGCTGGGGATATGCAAGAACGGGCGAAGATGTCAACGCCTCCTTCAGTTGTTTAAAAGCTTTCTCACATTCATCTGTCCATAGAAATCTCTGTTTAACTTCTGTCAACTTGTGAAGAGGTCTGGCAATACTTGAAAAACCCTTAACAAATTTCCTGTAATATGTGCATAGTCCAAGAAAACTTCTTAATTGGTGGACATCTTTTGGACGACTCCAGTCCTTAACTGCAGAGATCTTTTCAGGATCTGTTCTTACACCTTCAGCAGAGATAATGTGTCCCAGATAGCTTACTTCACGTCGGAATAAATTACATTTGCAAGGATTCAGCTTCAGGTTGGCCATTTTTAATTTTTCCAGCACCTTTCGGATGTTTCTTAAATGGTCTTCGAATGTGCGCCCTACAATAATGATATCGTCCAAATATACCAAACAGGCTTCGTAGGAAAGTCCTCGTAATACTGTCTCCATCAGGCGCTCAAACGTTGCAGGTGCATTGCAAAGCCCAAATGGCATAACCTTGAACTGCCAAAGTCCTTGTCCTGTGGTGAATGCAGTCTTTTCTCGATCCTCAGGATGTATCTCTACTTGCCAATAACCACTCTTGAGATCCAAAGTCGAAAACCATTGTTTTCCGGATAAAGCATCAAGTGTATCGTCAATCCTAGGAAGAGGGTAACTATCTTTTTTAGTGATGTTGTTTAACCGACGATAGTCAACGCAGAATCGGATAGAACCATCTTTCTTCCGAACTAAAACAATAGGCGAAGCCCAAGGACTCTCTGATGGCTCAATAATGTCATTCTGCTGCATTTCCATCAGAAGATTATCCACCTCTTCCTGCTTAGCGAATGGCAATCTTCTCGGATGTTGTTTAATGGGTGGATGATTTCCTGTATTGATTCGGTGCTGCGTCAATTTGGTTCGCCCAACATCATCTGATTTCTTGGAAAAGAGATCTCCGAATTCTAATAATAGATTTCTTGCAGCATTCCTTTGTTTATCATCTAACTCTGCATTCTGAAGGAGTTCATTAATTAGAGTGTCAGGAGGCTCAGATAGTGTGGTTTGACAATTTCGGTTAATACAGGTCACTGGAGTGCAAGTCGCCAGCACTTCTCCTTCTTTTATTAGTTTTACCTTATTGCTTAGATTAGCAACTCTTACCGGGATTACATTTCGTGAAAGGTCGACGAGGGAAGAAGCCACTAGTACTCCTTTATGGCTATTGTCGGAATCTGGATATTCAGTCAATCCATAATGAAAATTATTATCTTCTGAAAGAGCTCCGCAAACTATTGTCTCAGTTCTTGGTGGTAATGTTGTTTCACTCTTTGCAGTTATATGATGGACTTATTTAATATCTGAATATTTCGTCTTAAAAATCGCTATGTCTTCAGAACATGAGTGTAGTTCATTATTTTTAAAATCTAACTTGAAATGGTTTTCTTTGAGAAAGTCCAATCCGAGAATAAATTCGTCATTTATATCAGCGACGTATGCCATATGATGGTACACGGCATTACCAAATGCAATGTTTAGATTTACTTTTCCATGCACTTTAATCTTGTCACCTGTCACAGTTTGGAGGGTAATGCAGGGCGGCGTCCAGATGAGTTTCTCACCAAGTTTGCGAGCCACATCTGTCCTAATGATAGTTACGTTGGCTCCAGTATCGATTATCATTCTGCAGGGAACTTCGTTGACATGTCCCATAACGAAAAGTCCGTTGTTGCCGCTACTTACGGAAGAAATGTGAAACGATTTGAAATGGGGCTTCTGACTCTCTGGACATCTCCGCCCCGCGAGATGGCCACATATTAGTTTCCCTGCTGTGGTGGAAGATCATTTCCACCATTTTTTCGTTTCGGGCAGTCTCTCTGAACGTGTCCGACTGCACCGCAAGTCCAACACTGAATTTTTGTGTTTCTGCCACCTTTACTCAATTCTAAGTTACGGAATTTTCGCCGCAGATCTTCGATTTGCTTTCTGAGATCATAGTTCGTATCAGTAGTAGAGACGGCTCTGATTGAGTGCCGGTCTTTACGCGCGGCCTGCTGGGCAGCTTCTATCTTATGTGCGTAGACTAGGGCAGATCCAATATCTTTGACATCGGCGAGTCTAAGTGTTTTCTGTATCTCCGGATCCCTCACACTATCGATGAAGTGATGGAGAGCCAGATCTTGACGTGTCTCAGCTGGGCAGTCCGAAAATGCTAGATGGGAAAGTCGCTGAATATCGGCAGCCAATTCTTGAAGACTTTCACCCGCTTTTTGATAGCGGGACTTTAACTGTAGTCTGCTATATTCTTTAGTGCACTTATCTCCAAACCGCAGCTCAAGCGCACTCGATAGGGCTTGGAAATCGTGCCTATGCTCCTCCGGAAGCGTCTCGAGGATGTCAGCCGCGTCTCCTCTTAAAGAAGCCGCCAGGTGAAAAGCTTGGGCTCGGGGATTCCATCCATTAGCTTCCGCTACCATCATAAACTGGGTCTTGTATACTTGCCAGGATGATTTCCCATCAAATGTTGAGAGTTTAATATTGGCTAGGGAAGGCACAAATGTCACGTTGGGTTCCTTATGTTTGTTTGATATTTGCTTCTCCAAGCTTTCAATCTTCTTATTCATATTGTCTAATGCTTCTTCAACGTTTTCTTCTATTTCCAGAACTTTAGTTTCAACTGAAGTTACCTTATCTTCCATTGCATTCATCTTCTCCTGAATGATGTTGGAGAATTCTTCTTTAACACTTACTTAATGTCCTTCTTAAGTTCCTCCTGTCCAGATTTTATCTCTTTCATCATCTCGGTTTTAATCTCTTCTTGTCCAGCTTTCATCTCTTCTTGTCTAGCTTTCATCTCTTCTTGTCCAGCTTTCATCTCTTCTTGTCCAGCTTTCATCTCTTCTTGTCCAGCTTTCATCTCTTCTTGTCTAGCTTTCATCTCTTCTTGTCCAGCTTTCATCTCGGTTTTCATATCTTCTTGTCCAGCTTTCATCTCAGCCATCTGCTCCGCTAATTTTTCGAGAAGACTTTTCATTAAATCCATATCCATTTTTCTTGTGACACGCTGCATCAACTCTTCAACCCCACTTCTGACACCAGTTGTACCGAGCTCCACGGGTTCGTGTTGATTGAGAGTTGAATAAAGCGACCACTTAATGAACACAAGACTTTTATTCGTAAAAACTTCACTAGATAAACGAAATTCCCGCTGTAACAATCACAATTATACAGCTACAATTCGTCAGATACAATAGGAAATAGCTTCCAATCACAGGTCTCAAATACCTCAGACAGAGAACAACTAGCAGTCACAACTAATCGTCTTCACTCACTGACTGTCTTCACAAAAACTCTATTACTATTCCATGTCGGGCTGCGGTATTTATACCTGACTTGGCGGAGAAATCTACTAATTTCGCCAAGGCTCTGGAAGCTTCTAGGCTATCTCGGAAAATATTGGTCCTAGAGCTTAGGTGATGGATGTTTCCAGAAGTATCGATTTCTCGCCAAGTCGCCAAGAATCTCGCCAACCGTCGCCAAGTCGCCAAATCATTAGGAAATCCGCTTTTAAACTACAACACGTCTAAATACCGCAATTTTTGCCCAAAATGTGAGAATTTCTGATCTGTCTGAGATATTTTAAGACAAATATAATCATTATTTAAAAATTTGTAACAGTATATTTCATATCAGTGTTTCTCAACTACCAGTCTGCAAAAAATATTTGTCAGTCCGCAAAATATCCAGCTATCTATCCAAAATCCCAGGTTTCATAGGCCAGCAACTGATATTAAAATAGCGCCTACATTGCAACAACATATTCTACTAGTTTAGAAAATAATATAATTTATGATGAAAAATATAACAAACTGTAAGTATGCAACTTTGATAAATTGCTGTGCCATACACTTAGAATACCAGTTAGAGTGCCTCTGTCTGCCATGAGTTTCCCTGATTGCTTAAATGCTGAATATCTATCATATTAATTTATAAAATTATTTTATTTCTCTAATTATTATTTAAAAATTATTTTGTCTTCATGATTTATTTATGTGTAAAAAATTGTGCCAACAAGTTGAATTTTAAAACTTACCACTCTGCGAGAATGCACTGAAATATTTTATCAGTCCTTGGAGTAAATCCAGTTGAGAAACAGTGGTCTATATACTTGCAAGCCTTTCAGAAGTGTTCTACTTATAACAACTCACTTTCGCCACGTGTTAGCCTGATGTAGAGAATTTGCAATGTGGGCATATTGTGGGCTTGTGTTATATTTTCTGGCGAGTTGAGGTTTGGATTGTTGTCCATTTCAAGTCAGACATTCAAATGGAGAACACCAGATGTTCAGTACAACCAAGACTACAACATTGGATGCCAACATTATGATGGTGCTAGAGTGTTTGCTTAGGAAAGCATTATTTTGGGCTTTAAAGCAGATCTGCATATTTATATTGAAACCATGACATATCAAATTTATCAGGACATCATTCTGGAAAAATATGTCCATTTATTTAGGGGTGCTTCAAATGTTGAATTTGTGTTTATGGATGACTACGCCCACCCTCACTGTTCAAACCTCATCAATGGCTGCCTTCAATTGGAGGATCTCTGTTCAATTGGAGCCTGTATGTAAAGGCTGAGCACCAGTAGCTTCACAACATTTCCTGTTGTTAAGGTCAGCAAAGTGAAGCACCATTTTTCCACAGGCAATGATTAAGGCAACAGGCTGTTGCTGCTAATCGCTGTTTTAATGGATTGTGAAATTTCATAATTGGTTAAAAGGAAAACAAAGATAGTGCTTTATAACGCCACTGTTTACTTATGGCTCAGAAACCTGGGCCATGATAAAATCTCATGGAAATCGACTAGCTATCTTTGAAAGAAAGGTTTTGAGGAAAATTATGGGTGTAGTGAACATCAGTGTACTTGGAGTCACTGATTCAACAGCGAACTGCATAAGATGTATAGAGAGGCAGATATCATCTACTACATAAAAGTCAACCGAATGAAATTTGCAGGGTACCTGTGTGGAGTGAATCCTGACTCTTTAACATCAAGAGTTTTCACTCTAAACCAATCGATACCAGGGCAAAAGGGAGGCCCAAACTTAGGTGGATCAACTGTGTCGATGAGAATTTTGGAATTATAAAGGTCAGGGAGCTCTATTTTCATAGCAAGATCAGAATGGAAGAAGATTCTGATGAAGGTCTTAGCCCACAAGGGGCTGTCGAGTCAATAAAAAGAAGAGGTGATTGGAAGAGTGACCTCCTTCCCTGGGTTGCTGGAGCTCCATGGGTTGGGTGGGGACATGTCCATGTTAATATGTGATATCCAAAATCCTTCCACTGGTGTGGCATGGATGTGAGGAGGAGGATGCCTGCTCAAGTGTGACCTCATCACCTACTTGTGGTTCTAAATTATAAGGCTCTTGGTAATAAGTAATTTAGGCATACAAATATTTAAAAAAATTTTATTTTTTCTGATAATATTTGGTGAAATTTTGGCTAAGACACCAGAATGCAAAAAAACGACTTGGACGTCAATGGCTCCACCTATACTGCATCCAAATATATTTTCTCCTAATATAAATGGCTCCGCCTACTAGTAAACGTCAACCAGCACAATAACGATACTGTCCCATCAGCTGAGTCACCATATGCTATTATTGTAATCACTTGAAACTGGCGAACCAACCACGGATATCGAAACATCTTCTAAAAGATGATCACAGAGCGACAATACACCCATCAGAAAGAAACAGAATTGTTCTCAATACTGTTAATAAAAACCTAAACAATAAGAGAAAATCATTTTTCAAAATATAATTATAGATATTTGATTGGGTATGAATAATTTTTATTCATATCTCTTAAAATATTTATATTCAGTAACTGATATCTGTTTCTTCTAGCATCATTGTAGGCATTGTGGAGACATATTTTGCAATTCTTGCTCAGACAATACGATGCCACTTCCTTCTTCTGCTAAACCTGTTCGAGTCTGTGATACTTGCTACAACATCCTGCTGCACAGGTACTCAGCCTCCTCAGAGTACACATGAAACAAAAAGTATATTTGTAACAATTTTGTATGCAATTATTTGCTATAAATGTTCTTTAATATGGAATTTTTTATATAATAAGAGCATTTCTGTTTTCTTCATTTCAAAGGAAATATTGCTTCATTTTTTAACAATCATATATTATAAAATATCTTTATTATGCATTAATTGAATATTGGGAACAAACTTTTTTAAATGTTTAATGATGAAATTTTTTAAAATGTTGCTATATGCTGATATAAATAAATGTTTAAGAAAATAAAATCTGATATTTTAATCATACTACTGTTAAAATGTATAAATTTTCCAATGTATTGGAAACATTGTTATACAATTCTGTTATATCTGCGATAAATTATATTGATAAATATTCTAAAGAAATTTTATCACTGAATTAAAATTGATAGTTTATTTTTAAATACTAATATATATATCTAATTTTTAATCGGCGTAATTTTATGTTATAAATTATTATTTGTCTTATTAATGCAGTTAAAAAGGGGAATTTTAGATTATGTATCATGTAATATTGATATATGCATGAAAGTATTTGTATAAAAATATGTTTAAAAAAACATTAACTAATGCAATATATGTTGTATTTTATTTACAATTTAGTCTGAAGAATCTTTTCTGTATTTGATATTCACTCAAGATCTATATTGTTATTTTGTGTTTATTCGTTTATTATATTTCATATTTATTTGTGTAAGATAATTTATTTATTCTATGTAATATATTTTAAAGAATGAATATTAAACACAAAAGTGTTTGACTGTTTTATTTTCTTTCATGTTTTCTCATTTTACTTACTTAAATCACAACCATTTTAAATGCTTATAAGAAATTAATATCCTATACTATGCAATATTTTAGACAGTGCCATTAAGTTAGTAATTTAGAGTTTAAATATTTTAATGATGTACTAATTCTTTTTAAATAGCTGGCTTTTGCTTGAAAATTTAAGCATTTTAAAAATCAATCATTTATTCATACCTAAACTTTAATAATGGATTTGAATATTCATTCAGATTGTGTTGAATTTGATGTGATGAGAGAAATTTAAGCTAAGGTAAACTTTATTTGTATCTTTGAGTACTTCTTAGAATTTTCTTCCAACTGACGTTTATAAAATATGGATCATTTATTTTTTGATTTTTATCAAGACTTTTATCACATCTTGGTAATTCCATGCTGTTTCATAGTTATTTGCATGTATGTTGCTATGTGTATGATAGGCTGCAGCAAGGAAAAATGACTGTGTACAAATAATCTCAGTTCAATATGCAAATATGCAGTCCATACTGTTTAAATTTAAATTAATTTTAGTAAAAATAAGAGTTTCGGAATTCCGGAAGTTTTTATTGTAAAATCTAGATTTACACAAATACGACTCTTCTACCTGCTTCGTTTTACATCTAGTTTCCTGAATTTATAGTTGACATCTGAAATTCCACAGGCTTATTTAGTTTAGATACTACCCTTCTCCTATTTTAAAAAATTAATTTACATAGATTTTTCTGTTTACATTTGGCTTTATTTTTTAACTTATTACAAAATAATTTAATGAACAGGCTTTCAAAATGATAATTTGCAATAAAATATCGATTATTATGGAAATAATACTTTTCCATAATAATACTTTTCCATATAAAACAAATAGAAATACCTAGCAGAAAACGAACAAATTATGCGGATTATATCCCAACACAAAATAAACAACAAACAACACACAATCCTATGCAGCAGCACTAAAAAATGACGAAAATTTTCCAAGCTTACCAAATCAACAAGTAAAAAGTAATATTACCAATGAACAAAATGAAACAAACATAACAAGCATTGCCAATGACATCATGAAAATAATTAAATACCTCAGTGAGGACAAAGACATCATTAACTTTATAAAATTTATTGCAAACAATCTAGATAAACTAAAGGAAGCAGAAAACCCAACTAATAAATTCTTTATACTTATTGAATTATTTCATCAAAATGCCAAAAATAATACAAATTAATTTTCAAAGTCCAATAAACAGAAACTAACTAACCCAATATATTTGAAATAATTAATCTAACTAAAACATATCAACTAACTTAATTTAATTTAATTTATTTTAAATAATATTTAACTAAACCATAATAATACCAATAGCATATATATGTAAATATTTATCATGGCAATGAATCACTGTTGAGAAAGAGGCACGAGCCTGGTCATTAGAAATGTAAATAAAGTATGAAAAATGTAATCAAAAATATATTGTAACTGTTATGCATATACCATTGTAAATAATACAAAAAATTGTAAATTATAATATAATCTGATCAACAAACTGTATGTAAATAAGAAAAAATTTTGTAAACAAGAATCATATGTAACAAGGAAAAATCTATGTAACAAAATCAATACTATGCCATTTAGCACCCGCCTGCGAGCGGCAATGTGCCTTTGTAACGTGTAAAAAAATTTTTTTGATTTTAAATAAATACGGACCGCCATGGTGGGATACTGGTTCTCGCCCAAAATATGAATACCAGCAGAGTAGGGGTCCCCCTGCTCCCTATTATAATTTTGAGATTAATAAACTCAAAATAAATAAATAAAGGAAAAGAAAAAAATATATATATATATAAATAATATATATATATATATAATTATTAATAAAATAAATATAAAGAACTTAGTCAAATAAGAACCTGCAAAATAGTAGTCCCCCCCAGTATTATATTAAGAGGTCCGTGCTTCGGCACGAGGTACTCTGCTGGTACAACAAAAACCAGGTCCGGTTGCCATCCTGACAAGAGACAAATCAGTAACCAACGTTTTCTATAAGCTTCAAAATTACAAGCAATTACTAGAAAAATTTCTGACAGAGTGGAAAATTAAAATCAACGCCTCTAAATCTGCAGCAATTATGTTCCATAGAAGAAAATCTCCATCTCCTTCAAATAACCTGACTATTTTCAATGAACCCATTCCCTGGGTGAAGGATGTCAAATATCTGGGATGGTTGGTTGGTTGGTTGGGTTTTATGGTGCAAGGTCCAAAATTGGACATGCTGCGCCAAGAGTAATATTTTGTTTCTTCATTATTAATTTATTTTTCTTCCTTTATTTTTTTCAAAAACCCAAGCAACATTTAAAAAATTTTAAATACAAAAATCTGTGTATATAATATTTTAAAAATAAAATTTATAAGATAAAATATATGTATAATTTTAAAATTTAACAAACAAATCAAATAAAATGTATGAATCCTATTGCTCTTAAAAAAGCGAATAGGTTTTTATGGGAGTGGATCCCCTATTAAATCAAAATAAAGTTATAAAATCAGTATTAAAAAAGTGTATACGTAAATGGTTAAAACATGAACATGAAATTAAAATATGATGCACAGTATAAGGTTCATTACACGTTTCACACCAAGGATTTAATTCACTCAAAAACAAATGTCTGTGTGTGAAACGTGTGTGTCCGACTACTGAAGGCGAGTCAATCTAACATCCGCACTTCGTAGCGGTAAAATTGATAATGAGGTGAGGGATGAGAAAATGCTATGGAGTTTGTTTCCGACCTGTGAGTTCCATGATTCTTCCCATAGGGAACATATAAATCTTTTTATACCCTTTCTCACATCTGAGAGCGGAACTGATGGTAGAATTGGATCTTCAGCAGCCTTTGCAGCTGTATCCGCTCTCTCGTTTCCATCAAGACCTACGTGACTTGGTACCCAACAAAATATAATTTTGTATCCCTTGCCAGCAAGGAATCCAATGCTGAGAAAATTCTAGACACAACAGGATGACAGGTAACGCTATTGTTTTTCAAGGCTTCAATCATACTCATGCTGTCAGTGTAAATACATAATTCATGACATTCATCTGCATTCACGTGCTGAAGCGCATAGAAGATGGCGGTTGCTTCAGCAGTAAAGACGGAGCAGGACGAATGTAGGCTGTAACTAAAAGCTGTATTATTGATAAAAACTCCACAGCCCACATGTCCTGCTGTTTTAGAACCGTCTGTGAATACAGGTTTGTATGATTGATACTGACAGCGATGAGAAGAATATAGCTGTTGAAAAACAATAGGTGTTGTGTCAGATTTTCTGTAGTGAGCAAAGGTATTGATAAAATTATATGTTGGGTTATACCAAGGCGGATGAGCAAATTGAGGTACAGACTCAATCCGAATATCATGTAGGTCTGTGAGCCACAGATGTGATTTGGCTCGTGTGAGAAAAGGTGGGATGCTCATTGGACGAGCATCATATAATCTCATGAGAAAGGTATTTGGAACCATGGAACGTATTGGGTGATTAGGGGTCGACATGATCTTAGCATAATGATTGAGAGACTGCTGCATTCGTCTCAGGTCTAACGGTAATTCATGACATATCACGTACAGACTCTGGACGGGTGATGTGCGGAATGCCCCAGAGCATATCCTCAAAGCAGAGTGATGAACTGTGTCCAGTCTTCGTAAAATAGAAGACCTAGCCCATCCATAAACAACACTTCCGTAGTCAATGCGGGATAAAATCAATGACTGATAAATGCGAAGTAGTGATGTGCGATCTGCACCCCAAGATGTATTTGACAACACCTTGAGGATATTAAGCGATCGCTCACACTTCTTCCGCAAATATAAAATATGCGGAAGAAAGGTCAATTTTCGGTCAAAGTTGGAGCGAAGCAATAGTGATTCCAATCCTTAAGGCTGGTAAGGATCCTTCTGTTCCTTCAAGTTATCGACCAATAGCTCTGACGAGTTGGGCCTCAGGGGGTTTACCTTCTTTAGGTAAACACGGGTGTCACAATCCCGAGGTACCCTAGTGATCTGTCCTCTTCTTTATTTTCTCCTCTCTTCTACTCTTCTGCTTTTTCTTCCTCTTCTCCCTCAGTGTGGTTGCCTCGTAAGAGGTTGAGGGCTCCCCTTGAGTAGCTTTCGCCGCTCTGTTGCTATTAGCTACTCTTGAGGACTAAATCACCCACGTGTTTGCCGTGCGTGGAGACCCGTGTCCCTGGAAAGGAGGGTCCTGGTAATTGAGGCCCCCAGAGACCAACACATTGCTTTGGCCTCTGCTTCAGGTAAACGGGAGGTGTGTTGTGGTCCTCAGCACATCAATCGGCTTTATGGATCAAGCGATCGGTACATCTACTGGGTGACTCGTTAAGGGTGGAGGCCACTTCAGGGATGTACTGTGAGCGTATAGGACCTGGCTAGCACTGGTGCAGCTGGTCTGCATCCCCTTGTTGGACTCGGTGGTGGGTGGTGCGGTTAGGTCCCGAAATTTTAAAATTTTACTATGGAAAATAGAAAAATATCTCTTCTCCCACGGGAGCAACAGTTAGCTTGCCTAAGTGCAAAGTTTTTTATTGTGAAGAAAAAGGATGACACTTTTAAATCAGTGTCACCTTTTCTAATACAAAAAAGCATCTATGGAATGGTTGGAGATGTTAGAGGTATTCAGAAGATGCGCTCGGGTGACCTTCTCATTGAAGTGAAATCAGAGTCGCAAGCAGCAAATTTACTGAAAATGGATAAAATGGCAAACTTTGAAGTAACAGTCATGCCTCATAGTAACCTTAACTTTTCACGTGGTGTAATATCTGCTGCGGATTTGCTATATACGCCGACGGAGGAAATTTTGGAAAATTTGATAAATCAGAAGGTCTGTGGAGTAGAACGCATTAGGATTAGAAGAGAAGGTGTCTTTATGGACACCAAACATCTGATTCTAACTTTTGCGACCCCAGACCTTCCAGACAACATTAAAGTTGCTTACTTAAATTTACCCGTCCGGCCTTATATACCAAATCCCTTACGATGTTTCCAGTGCCAGCATTTTGGACATTCGAAGAATGCATGCAGAGGCAAACTGACCTGCGCTCGTTGCGCAGCAGTTGGCCACGATAGTACGAACTGCACTGCAAAGGAGAGGTGTGTCAACTGTCATGGTGACCACCCCTCCTATTCTCGAAGTTGTCCACAATGGGTACTGGAAAAAGAAATAACCACGTTGAAGGTTACTAAAAAATTATCATATCCTGAGGCAAGACGAGAAGTTACAACTCGTACCCCACTTTCAGGGATAAGTTATGCCACTGCTGCTAAGAAGGTCACTAAATCGAGTAGCACACAAACTGAAACCTTTTCTCCTTCCCCGGTTAGATTACCCCAGATATCAGCAAAGCCAAAATTTACGAAATCTCCGATATTCACTAAAAGGACTCCTTTTGCTAAATCGAGAAGCAAAAAATCAATGAAATTAAAAATTGCAAAAGAAGGTGTAAGAGAACCTCCTTTATCCACCCATAATGCTTTCTCTTACTTGGAGTCTGACTCAGTCTCTCTGCATCCCTCAGACGATGACACCACGTTCGGGGAAACGCTAGAGGACTTGACTTCCAGCTCCAAAAAGGAGCTTTTCTATTTGAATAGTGACTTCCTTTGTTTCTTGGAACTGCCATGGTTTGCGTTCCCATCATGATGACATCAAGTCTATAATTTCAGCCTATAACCCCGCATGTGTTGCCCTTCAGGAGACATTCCTGAGGTTCAGCATAAATTTCACCATGCGTGGGTTTAAAAGCTTTAGAAAAGACTGTGGTGACGATGGTGCAGTGTCTGGAGGTGTTTGTATATTAACATCTAATAATTTCCCCAGCACTGCCCATCCATTGAATACTACTCTACAGGCTGTAGCTATAAGAATTCATACTTCATGCTTGTTGACAGTCTGTAGTTTATATTTGCCACCACACGATGTCATCCGCCAAGAGGAACTCGATGCATTAGTAGATCAGCTGCCAACACCATTTTTGTTACTCGGTGACTTTAACGGACATAATTCTTTGTGGGGAAGTAGTGATACAAATTCTCGCGGTCGTCAGATAGAGAGGTTTATTACTGATAATTGTCTCTGTCTGATGAATACCGACGAGAAGACCTACTTGCATTTACCCACTAGAACATTTCATTCTCTCGATTTGGCTATATGTTCTCCTTCAGTTCTGCCATCGTTAAGCTTTACAGTAGGAAATGATCTATATAATAGTGATCACTTTCCTCTTGCCGTCTTCCAGACTGGAGGTAGTAGTGTGCGACAAAATCGTCAACCTACTTACGTGTACAGTCGGGCAGACTGGGCACTGTTTACACAATTGGCAGATGTTGATGATGAAATGGTTCAGATCGAGAATATTGATGATGCCGTTACTAAAGTTACCGAAACAATTATAAATGCAGCTGATGCATCAATACCTAAGAGTTCCTCTATACCACACAGGCGTTGCAAACCTTGGTGGAATAAAGAATGTCAACAAACATATAAAAAACAAAGGAAGTTATGGGGGTTATTTCGGAGATACCCCACAACGGAGAATCTTATCGCCTTTAAGAGAGCAAAAGCATTAGCTCGCAGAGCTCGTCGTCGAAGTAAGAAGGAGTCTTGGTCTCGCTATGTATCCTCAATAACTTCTTCCACATCCAGTAAGCAGTTATGGAGAAAAGTGAAAGCAGCCAATGGTATATATAGAGAATTTCCCATTCCTATTTTAAAATCCGGAGCTGCTATACACTCTTCTCCTCAGGACATTGCAAACCTCCTTGGTGAAACTTTTGCTAGTGTCTCAGGCGTTGACTCTTACAGTTCTTCCTTTTTGAGAATTAAGAGTCACGCCGAGAGAACACAAATTCGTTTCAACCAAAGGCAAGCTTTGCCATATAACTGTGAATTTCGGATGTTGGAATTGAAGAGAGCATTACAGCAGACCCATGATACTAGCCCAGGACTAGATGGAATCAGCTACCAAATGCTTAGACATTTATGTCCAGATTCTTTAGCGAATATACTTCGCTTGTTTAACAGGATCTGGACCGAAAATATATTTCCTACGCATTGGAATAAAGCTATAGTAATTCCGGTCCTGAAAGCTGGTAAAGATCCTTCTGATCCTCTAAACTATCGACCCATAGCTCTGACTAGCTGCTTTTGTAAGACTCTCGAGCGTATGGTCAATGCTCGTCTCGTTTATGTCTTAGAAAAAAATAATTGTATTCCTGTTAATCAGAGTGGTTTCCGTAAAGGAAGATCCACTCTTGATAACATAACATATTTGGAAACCCAAATCCGCAACGCTTTCGTGCGGAGAAATCATTTGGTTTCCATTTTCTTCGACATAGAGAAAGCATATGACCGTACATGGCGTTATGGAATTCTCCGTTCACTATATGATTTTGGCTTCCGGGGTAATCTGCCGATATTCCTGGAAAACTTTTTACACTCCCGTGTTTTTAAAGTCCGCATAGGAACTTTTTATTCTGATACTTTTAATCAAGCTGAGGGTGTACCTCAAGGTTGTATTTTGAGTGTAACCCTTTTTAACCTTCACATTAGTAGCATATTACATAAATTATCACCTTCTGTTCATGGTACATTGTACGTTGATGACTTGCAAATATCTTGTGAGGGGTCAAATATGCATTTAATTGAGAGACAGTTACAAACAGCTGTTAATAAACTTGCTGCATGGTGTGCTGAGAATGGCCATACTCTTTCTCCTAGCAAGAGTAGATGTGTCCACTTCTGCAGGAAAACTAGCATACATAGTGATCCAAAGATTTTGATTGACAACACCATTATACCTGTAGTCAGCGAGATGAAATTTCTTGGTGTAATATTCGATCGAAAATTAACTTTCCTTCCGCATGTTTTAAATCTGCGGAAGAAGTGTGAGCGATCACTTAATATCCTCAGGGTGCTTTCAAACACATCCTGGGGTGCTGATCGCACATCACTTCTTCGAATATATCAGTCACTAATTTTATCACGCATTGACTACAGTTGTGTTATTTATGGTTCAGCTAGACACTCTGTTTTATGCAGATTGGACACGGTTCATCACAATGCTCTGAGGATATGTTCGGGCGCATTCCGCACATCACCCGTCCAGAGTCTATATGCAATTTGCCAACAACTGCCCTTAGACCTGAGACGAATGCAGCAGTCTCTCAATTATTATGCTAAGATCATGTCTGACCCTCATCATCCATTACATTCCATGATTCCTACATTTGCTCTTAAAAGACTATACCATGCTCGTCCAAGGAGCATACCACCTTTTCTCATTAGAATAAAATCTCACTTAATATTGTCTGACCTGCATGACGTTCGAATATCTGCCACAAATCGAACTTCACATCCACCCTGGTATGAGCCACAATGTAAAATAATCAATCCCTTTGCACAGTTCAAAAAATTGGACACATCTCCTGTTGTTTTCCATCAGCTCTATTCTTCTCATCGCTGTCAGTTTGATTCTTATCAACCTATATTTACAGATGGTTCAAAATCTGCAGGACATGTTGGCTGTGGAGTTTATATTGATAATATAACTCTTAGTTACAGCCTTAATATGTCCTGCTCCATCTTCACTGCTGAGGCAACTGCGATATTATGCGCGCTTCAGTATGTGGGTAGTAAAGGATCAAATAAATTTTGTATATACACTGACAGCCTGAGTGTTTTAGAAGCTGTGGAGAATATTAATGTCAACTATCACCCTGTTGTGTCGGAGATTTTTTGCGCATTAGACTCTCTGAAAGGCAAGGGATTTGATATTATCATTTGTTGGATCCCAGGGCATGTAGGTCTTGATGGTAACGAGAGGGCTGATGTAGCTGCAAAGTCTGCATCTACTCCACTTCAGCCTTCCGTTCCGTTATGTGATGCGAGAAAAGGTGTGAAGAGTTTTATTTATAAACTTTGGCAGGATTCATGGAGGATGCAAGTCAACAACAAACTAAATACCATAACTTCATCACTCATTTCATTTTCAGTTTTACCTTTACGAAGTGCGGATGTTAAATTAACCCGCCTTCGTATCGGACACACACGTTTCACTCATAAGCATCTATTCTTAAATGAATTAAAACCTTGGTGTGAAACGTGTGACGAACCATACACTGTGTTTCATATTTTAATTTCATGTTCTGATTTTAACCAACATCGTTTTAAATTTTTTAAAACTGATCTTTTAACGATGCGGGATTTGCTGGGCGAACCACCGCATCAAAATATTTTTGCTTTTTTAAGAAGCATTGGTTTTATAGATTATATATAATTTTAAATTAAAGATTTTTAATTAAATACATAAAACATTTTACAGATTTAGTTTAGGTTTTTTTATCTTATATGTTTTAGATATAATTTAATCATTTATATGTTGGGTGTTTGTCTATTTTTTATGTTAATAATTTTATAAATATTTCTTTTATTTTTAAAGAAATTTTAAAAGTTGATTGGTTTAAAATAATAAAAAATAAAAAAATATTATACAAAAAAAAAAATCTGGCGCAGCTTGTCCTCATTTGGACCTTGCGCCATAAAACCCAACCAACCAACCAACCAACCAACCAACCTCTGACGAGTTGCTTGTGTAAGACTCTCGAACGTATGGTCAATGCCCGCCTCATCTATGTCTTAGAAACAAATAAATATATCCATATCAATCAGAGTGGCTTCCGTAAAGGAAGATCCACTCTTGATAATATTACATACTTGGAAACGCAGATCCGCAATGCATTTGTGCGGAGGAATCATCTCGTTTCCATTTTCTTCGACATAGAGAAGGCTTATGACCGTACGTGGCGTTATGGAATTCTCCGTAGGATGTATGATTTTGGCTTTAGGGGTAATTTGCCGATGTTTATACAAAACTTTTTACGCTCCCGTGGTTTTAAAGTTCGGATAGGAACATTTTATTCTGATCATTTTAATCAAGCTGAGGGTGTACCTCAGGGTTGTATATTGAGTGTCACCCTTTTTAATCCTTCATATTAGCAGCATACTCCATAAATTATCACCTTCTGTTTATGGTACATTGTATGTTGATGACTTGCAGATATCTTGTGAAGGGTCTAACATGAATTTAATTGAGAGACAATTACAAACATCTGTTAATAAAATTGCTGCATGGTGTGCAGAGAATGGCCATACACTATCTCCTAGCAAGAGCAATTGTGTCCATTTTTGCAGGAAGACTAGCTTCCACAATGATCCCGTCATTTGTATAAACAACACACCTATACCAGTGGTCAGTGAGGTAAAATTCCTCGGAGTGATATTTGACCGTAAATTAACCTTTCTTCCGCATATATTATATCTGCGGAAGAAGTGCGAGCGATCGCTCAATATCCTCAAGGTGCTTTCAAATACATCTTGGGGTGCTGATCGCACGTCACTCCTCCGAGTTTACCAATCACTAATTTTATCCCGCATAGACTACGGTTGTGTTGTTTATGGATCCGCTAGGTCTTCTGTTTTACAAAGATTGGACACTATTCATCATTCTGCTCTGAGAATATGTTCGGGCGCATTCCGCACATCACCCGTCCAGAGTCTATATGCAATTTGTCAACAACTGCCTTTAGACCTGAGACGAATGCAGCAGTCTCTCAATTATTATGCTAAGATCATGTCTGACCCTCATCATCCATCACGTGCCATGATTCCTACATCTGCCCTTAAAAGACTCTATAATGCTCGTCCAAGGAGCATTCCACCTTTCCTCCTTAGAATAAAACCTCATGTGTTACTATCTGACCTGCATGATGTTCGAATAAGTATCACAAATCGAACTTCACATCCACCCTGGTATGAGCCACAATGTAAAATAATCAATCCCTTTGCAGAATTCAAAAAATCGGACACGTCTCCTATTGTTTTCCATCAGCTCTATTCTTCTCATCGCTGTCAGTTTGATTCTTATCAACCTATATTTACAGATGGTTCAAAATCTGCAGGACATGTTGGCTGTGGAGTTTATATTGATAATATAGCTCATAGTTACAGCCTTAATATGTCCTGCTCCATCTTCACTGCTGAAGCAACTGCTATACTAAGTGCGCTTCAGTATGTGGTTAGTAAAGAATCAAACAAATTTTGTATTTACACTGACAGCATGAGTGTTTTAGATGCTGTGGAAAATGTTAATGTTACTAGTCATCCGGTTGTGTCGCAGATTTTCGATGAAGTAGACTCTCTAAAGTGCAAGGGATATGATATTGTTTTTTGTTGGATCCCAGGGCATGTAGGTCTTGATGGTAACGAAAAGGCTGATGCAGCTGCAAAGTCTGCATCTACTCCACTTCAGCCTTCCGTTCCACTTTGTGATGCGAGAAAAGGTGTGAAAAGTTTTGTCCATAAACTTTGGCAGGAATCATGGAGAATGCAAGTCAGCAACAAATTGTATACCATAACCTCATCTCTCATTTCATTTCCAGTTTTACCTTTACGAAGTGCGGATGTTAAATTAACCCGCCTTCGTATTGGACACACACGTTTCACTCACAAACATTTATTCCTAAATGAATTAAAACCTTGGTGTGAAACGTGTGATGAACCATACACTGTGTTTCATATTTTAATTTCATGTTCTGATTTTAACCAACATCGTTTTAAATATTTTAAGACTGATCTTTTAACGATGCGGGATTTGCTGGGCGAACCACCGCATCGAAATATTTTTGCTTTTTTAAGAAGCATTGGTTTTATTGATTATATATAATTTTAAATTAAAGATTTTTATTTAATTACTTATAACATTTTACAG
Organism: Latrodectus hesperus; assembly: GCA_037975125.1. Classification (NCBI taxonomy): domain Eukaryota; kingdom Metazoa; phylum Arthropoda; class Arachnida; order Araneae; family Theridiidae; genus Latrodectus; species Latrodectus hesperus. Next base: position 21,260 of record JAJQOW010000539.1, read on the forward strand.
ATTTAGTTTAGTTTTTTTCATCTTATATGTTTTAGATATAATTTAATCATTTATATGTTGGGTGTTTGTTTATATTTTATGTTAATAATCTTATAAATATTTCTTATATTTTTAAAGAAATTTTAAAAGTTGATTGGTTTCAAAAAAAAATTAATTAAAAATTATTATATAAAAGAAAATATTCTGGCGCAGCTTGTCCTTATTTGGACCTTGCGCCATAAAACTCAACCAACCAACCAACCAACCTGCGGACTCAATTACCAGGACCCTCCTTTCCAGGGACTCGGGTCTCCACGCACGGCAAACACGTGGGTGATTTAGTCCTCAAGAGTAGCTAATAGCAACAGAGCGGCGAAAGCTACTCAAGAGGAGCCCTCAACCTCTTACGAAGCAACCACACTGAGGGAGAAAAGGAAGAAAAAGCAGAAGAATAGAGAAAAGAGGAAAAAAAGAAGAGGAAAGATCACTGGGGTACCTCGGGACTGTGACACCCGTGTTTACCTAAAGAAGGTAAACCCCCTGAGGGGTTAGCGTTGAGGTCTCCACATATTAGAATGTTGTAGTTTATTGCTAGCAATATTTCTAGGTCCATGTTAATGTAGTTATATTTTGGTACTGGTTTGATGTAAGTTGAGCAAATGGTAATATGTGGGAGTGAAGGAATAGTCAAAGTGACTATGAGGGGATTTCACATTTGAGGACCATGGTATATTGGTATTATTAATAATTAATTGGTCAGTGAGTTTCCGTTTGTTACCAAATAGAATGGCAATGCATTTGTCAGGATTTATGCAGATCTTCCAATTATCGAGCCAATTTTCCAGTAAAGGGATGTAGTTACGTAAGGGCTCCGCTGCCATGGCATTGGTGTCCCCTGAACTCATGATAGCTGTGTCATCAGCAAATAGAAAAATTTTTGTGGAATTAGTAACTGGAATGTCAGCTATATAAATATTGAATAGGGTTGGTCCTAGAATGGAACCTTGTGGGACGCCACTCATAATGTTGCATAAATCAGATTTACAGTGGTTAATTTTTACCTGAAAGTTACGGTTAAATAGGTAATGTTTAAGGATATTGATAATTGGTTGTGGGAAATTAAGTGTACGTAGTTTATAGATCAGGCCATCCAACCAGACCTTGTCAAATGCCTTCGCAACGTCAAGAAATAATGCTGCAGTGGCTTTATTTAGTTGAATGTTTTTCGTAATGAGCTCAACTGCCCTAAGTAGCTGGTGAGTAGTAGCATGTTGCTCTCTGAATCCAAATTGTTACTCTTGCATCCTTGTTACTCTTGCATTCATCAAATATTGTTTGAATGAATGAGTACATTAATATAATGATACTGCAGGAATAAGTACATTAGTACTAGAAAATTTCATCTCCTGCAGGAAACAAAGTTAAATTCCTAGGAGGGGCAGTTAAAAATGTCTTTATACATCGACCCATTAATCTTTTATTTTCGTGCCGGACCGTACCCATATCCACAGCAGGTCTCCAAGGTGAACAGCCTCTAGTCGATAGAACAATGTAGGTAAGGGAAGTCGGCAAGTTCGATCCGTAACTTCGGGACAAGGATTGGCTCTGAGGGCTGGGCCCGTCGGGCTGGGGTCCGAAGCGGGTGTGGCACTGCACCGGGACTGGGCGAGACTGGCTGTGGTAACACAGTCCGGTTCGGCCCGGACCAGCGTCGGGGCCTTCCCGTGGAATGCCTCAGCTGCGCGGCGAACCGGGCATCAGGCCGGTACGACCGTTTCGGCGGGCGACTAACAGCCGACTCAGAACTGGCACGGACTAAGGGAATCCGACTTGCCCAGTGCACTGAATATCAAAGTGAAGAAATTCATATAAGCTCGGGTAAAAAGGCATGACTATGAATTACCCGAGTCTGTGGATATCATAGTGAAGAAATTCATATAAGATTGGGCTGTCTACTGCTCAGTCCTGTGGATATCAAAGTGAAGAAATTCATATAAGATTGGGCAGTGGGTAGTACCTCGCCGTGTGCTTAGAATATCCATGTGAAGAAATTCTTGAAGGCACTATGACGGGGAACTATATGGACTACGAGACTCCCCTATGTCATAGGCGAGACTGGCTGTGGAAACACAGTCCGGTTCGGCCCGGGCCAGGTCGAAACCCTACCTACTATCTAGCGAACCCGGCGAGATTCCTCGCATCATCGAAGGGGTAATCCTGTCGCTGGAGCCGAGCCCAAGTACCTATAGGAGCAGGTATGTAGCTAGAGGTAAGTATGATACTATTTTCCGAGTTGCGTGGTATATTGGATTTATAGGTTAAATAACCTGGTACCAAGCCTCGTACACTCGATCCCCTTCTGTCCCTTCTGTTCATTGTTAAGGATATTTCTGTTTTCGATGTGTGGTTTCATCCTCATTTTAATGCAGTATTCAAAGAGTTTGGAGAGTACGGGCAAGAGGCTGATGGGCCGATAGGAGGTGGGTTCTCTGGGGTTTTTGTGTTGTCCTTTAAAAATAGGTACAATAATAGCGTTTTTCCAGAAGGTTGGAAAGTAATTCAGTTCCAGTAATTTGTTAAAAATATTTGTAATGTAAAAAATCGCTTTAAAGGGTAGGTTTTTTAACATACTATTGGTAATACCGTCGTGGCCTGGCGCTTTTTTAGGGTGCATTGAATCAATATAACCTACAAGTTCGGAAGGAGTAATTTGAGGGATCATGTAGTCAGGTAGCGGGTTCGATACCCGCTGAATCATAGAGTTATTAGTGGCATGGTCGTTAACTTGTGTAGTATTGTTGGGCATGAATTGCGATTTGAATGCATGTGCAATTTCATTAGCCTTTTCTTTATCAGTGTAAGCTATTCCAGTTTGGCCGTTAATGGGCGGAATAATCATATTTTTTTTGTTATGAGATTTGAGGGCCTTCCATAGGGAGCCATCAGATGGTTCAAGTGAGCTAAGATGTTGAGTCCATTGATCTTCTTTATATTTCCTAATTTCTGTTTTAAGCTTATTATTAAAATTATTATATATTCTTTTGTCTTCTTGTGTTTTAGTAATTTGCCAGGTTTTTCTGAGCCCATTACGAAGTCGAATTTTCTTTTTAATATAGTTGGGTAAATATGAGCAATTATTATTAATAGTGTATTTTTTTGCTGTTGATTCGTCAGTCGTATATATTTTGAGACAGGTTTAGGACAGCATTCTCAATCTCATCCACAGAATTGGGTTGTGTTTCATAATTTATTTGTTTGATTAACTGATATTTGAATTTTTCCCAATTAGGAATTAGAGTGTGTGAGTTGGGTTCTAATTTATTTAATGTGTGGAAGGTACAGGTAACCGGGTTATGATCACTTGTCATAACAGTATGAGTAATTGTACTATGTGCGTAGGGAAATTTATTAATTAGGAAGAAATCGATTATTGTTCCTTTCGCACGGAGATGTCCCCCTATTCTAGTTGGTGTGTCCGGTGCAGCTACCGTCAGATTATTATGCGTAATGAATTGTTTGAGTGCAAGTCCGAATTTATTGTTTCTATGGCAGTTCCAAGATACATGATACGAGTTGAAGTCTCCACCTAAGATGTGTGGTGTATTTTTATTATATAGCTTCTTAATATCCTCTAATGGAAAGTTACCGCGTTCAGGGTGATTTGGTAGGATTTTCAGTGGAGGTATATAGAGAGAGGTGATTAGTAGTGTAGGTAGTTTGTTAATTTTAATTTCTATTTGCGTTGCCTCTACTGTGACTAGTGGTGGTGTTGTGATGTGCCGGTGTGGTATGGATCGGTTGATTAAAATTGCTGTCCCACCAGAATTGGCATGCCTGTCACGACTGTCACGATCGTTTCGGTAAATGAGAAAGTTTCTAATGTTAAAATTTTGGTCGCTGCGAAGGTGGGTTTCTTATATTAAAATTATGTCCGGGGAATGCTCATCGATGAACTCTCTAAGTTCATCAATCTTATTCAAAACACCATTAGCATTCCACGTACAAATTTTCACTGCAAGTCCCTTATTGCTCATGGTCTGGCTGAATGATTAGCAAAAATGGCTTCGTAGCCTCTATAATATTGAAATACATATCGTGCACAGACTCACTTTGGTTGATCTGTGGTAGCACATTTTTAATTAATGTGATGAGTTGTAGAAAGTTTCTATTCTGCATTAATTCAGTAACAACTTGCATAACTGTGATAAGATCACTGACATTCCCTAAGTTAAGATTATTACTTTCATTAGGATAAATATTCGTCGAATTATTTCTGTTATTGTAAAAGCCGTTAGTGTAATCTGGACCACTAAAGGAGTAGTTATTACGATTATTGGTGTGGTTAGTTTGTCCACTTACTGCCTCAGCATAGTTAACTCCTTGTCGGACCTGATTCCGTAGATTAAAATTATCATTTTGTAAATAATTAAAATTACCTCTTCTCCGAGGGGGGTACTGATTTTTTGGATAACTCGGGCATCCTCTAAAATTAGCCGGATGATTGCCCCCGCAGTTAGCACAGGTTGGTTTCTCAAGTCGGGACTTGTGGATGCAATCCTTAGTAAGATGCGTCCCGGCGCATTTAACACACCTAGGTGTGAGATGACAGGTTTCACTGGAGTGATGCCATAGCTGACATCTATGGCACTGTGGGACCTGCCCATTACCGTAAAGTTACCCAGTTCAGTTATTTCTATAATTTTCCTGTTATCAACAGTGTTGGGTAGATGTAATTGGAATAGAGGTAGGAGCTGCCTTTCACCTCTAGGTCTTCGCATTTGATTAATCTTTGATATGAAGAAATTTTTTTCTTCTAATAAATTCCGAAGTTCGTCAAGATCCATATCAATTGGAAGACCTCTGATAACAAATTTAATGGGTCTACTAGAGCGTGGGTTGATGATATAGTAGGTAATTCCTCTTGAATCTAAGTATTTAGTTAGGGCGCGGTGTTCTTCATTTAGGTTAACAAAAACTTTTAAGAACTGCCCATCGGGTTTCCCTACAATTTTAAATTTAAGGTCACTGTTTAAGGTTTTTAATAGATCGTAATATTTAGTTTTAGTTTGAACCATAATAGGTGGCGGTTTTTTAATATGAATCTGATTATTCATATCATTTACAGGCTCATTTGTTCCATTATTAATATTTATACCATTATCGGTATCCATAGTAGTATTCTCATTTATATTTAAATTATCATTTCTGCGAGGGGATGCAGTTCGTGTAATTTGAGTATCAATTTTGGGTTTTCCCGGTACATAAACCTCGCTAGCCGGGTCATCACTGTCACTCAGATTACTGAGTGGTGAATATCTGTTTTCAATAGCCAGTTTTTTGGCCGAAAAGTTAGTTGGTTGGTTGGGTTTTATGGCGCAAGGTCCAAAATTGGACATGCTGCGCCAAAACTTTGATTTCAATTTTTTTTATATATATATATTCTTTATAAACCCAATCAACATTAAAAGTTTAATAAATATAAATAAATGTATATGAAGTAATTAAAAACCTTAGGTACATATACAGAAAGACACATAAATATCTATAAAAAATATAAATAAATAATACAAAAATTTAAAATTAAATCAAATATATGGTAAAAAACCTATTGCTCTTAAAAACGCAAATAGGTTTCTGTGGGGTGGATCTCCCAATAAATCACATAAAGTTAAAATATCTGTATTAAAAAAGTGTATACGTAAATGGTTAAAACATGAACATGAAATTAAAATATGATGCACAGTATAAGGTTCATCACACGTTTCACACCAAGGATTTAATTCACTCAAAAACAAATGTCTATGGGTGAAACGTGTGTGTCCGATACGAAGGCGAGTCAATCTAACATCTGCACTTCGTAACGGTAAAACTGATAATGAGATGAGGGATGAGAAAATGTTATGGAGTTTGTTTCCGACCTGCAAGTTCCATGATTCTTCCCTTAGGGAACATATAAATCTTTTTATACCCTTTCTCACATCTGAAAGCGGAACCGATGGTAAAATTGGATCTTCAGCTGCCTTTGCAGCTATATCCGCTCTCTCGTTTCCATCAAGACCTACATGACTTGGTACCCAACAAAATATTATTTTGTATCCCTTGCCAGCAAGGGAATCCAATGCTGAGAAAATTCTCGACACAACAGGATGGCAGGTAACGCTATTGTCTTTCAAAGCTTCAATAATACTCATGCTGTCAGTGTAAATACAAAATTTACGAGAGTCATCTGTATTCACGTGCTGAAGCGCGTAGTAGATGGCGGTTGCTTCAGCAGTAAAGACGGAGCAGGATGGATGTAGGCTGTAACTAAAAGCTGTATTATTGATAAATACTCCACAGCCCACATGTCCTGCTGTTTTAGAACCGTCTGTGAATACAGGTTTGTATGATTGATACTGACAGCGATGAGAAGAATATAGCTGCTGAAAAACAATAGGTGTTGTGTCAGATTTTCTGTAGTGAGAAAAGGTATTGATAAAATTAAATGTTGGGTTATACCAAGGCGGATGAGCAAATTGAGGTACAGACTCAATTCGAATATCATGTAGGTCTGTGAGCCACAGATGTGATTTGGCTCGTGTGAGAAAAGGTGGGATGCTCATTGGACGAGCATCATATAATCTCATGAGAGAGGTATTTGGAACCATGGAACGTATCGGATGATTAGGGGTCGACATGATCTTAGCATAATAATTGAGAGACTGCTGCATTCGTCTCAGGTCTAACGGTAATTGATGACATATCACGTATAGACTCTGGATGGGTGATGTGCGGAATGCCCCAGAGCATATCCTCAAAGCAGAGTGATGAACTGTGTCTAGTCTTCGTAAAATAGAAGATCTAGCCGATCCATAAACAACACTTCCGTAGTCAATGCGGGATAAAATCAATGACTGATAAATGCGAAGTAGTGATGTGCGATCTGCACCCCAAGATGTATTTGACAACACCTTGAGGATATTAAGCGATCGCTCACACTTCTTCCGCAAATATAAAATATGCGGAAGAAAGGTCAATTTTCGGTCAAAGATAATACCCAGGAATTTTATTTCATTGACTACTTGTATTGGGAAGTTGTTGATTTTAATAACTGGATCATTGTGAAGGCTAGTCTTTCTACAGAAGTGGACACATCAATCACCGTAAATGATTGCAGTACTGTTCTCAAGCGTGTTGGTGGTGACATCAAGCCAATCAAATTTATAGCAATTTTTAATGTATAGAGCAGTACCACCCCTCTATGCGTTAGTCTGTCATTCCGAATGCAAGAGAAATTTGGAATATTTACACGATCACATGGGTTAAGATGGGTCTCCTGGATGCCAACGACATCGGGGTCCCAGTCGGCAATGAAGTCCATAAGTTCAGAGATCTTGCTGCGTAGACCACAAGCATTCCATGATAAGATTCTGAAAATTTTTGCTTTACTTGACATTATTATTATTAAAGTTGGGGTGACTGGCTTGGCTGAAACAGTTTATCATTGATTGGAACAAGGCTGTAAATTGATTTTGAAATTTATTCATTAAATTCTGCATTTCCATGACTTTAGCGTTGGACTGTGGGTCTTGTTGAGGAGGAAGAGTGGGAGATGGTGTAACAGATGCTGTAATAGGCGGTGATACTTGAGCCGGAGGCGGAGCTTGCTTAGCAGCGAATTGAGCTTTTCTCTTTTCCCAAATGTTCTCAATGGGAGTTTGATTTTGGTTATAGTTAATGGGATTACGTGGGCATCCCAAGTAGTTGACGGTATGGTTACTTTGGCATAGGGCACATTTGGCATCAGTGTCCTTTGGTTTGGTGCAGGAACTTGTTATGTGATTTTCAGCGCACTTTAGGCATCGGGGCTGCCGGTGACAGTATTTGGAATTATGGTAAAACCCCTGACAGCGGTAGCACTGTGCAGGGGTAGACTTTTTGCGGAGGGTTTCTACAGTAATACTGAAGTGTCCAATATACTGAAGATTGTAAATTTTTTGGTTTCTTTCCGTCTTGGGGAGCTGCACAATAAGAAATTTCTCCAATAATTGCACAGGAAATTATATTGATAAGCTTGCAGCTAAAACTAACCTCAAAATTGTTAACCCCGATAGCCCCACCCACTTTTCGGTTAGACCCGGCGACAGACCATCTGTTATTGATATTGCTATTTTTAAAAACATCCCATTCAACTTTACTATTAATACTATAAATGCTCTAACCTCTGACCACATTCCGGTCCTTCTAAATTTATTTATATCAAAAATTTCTTTAAATCTACCTGGCACCCTCTCAACCAATTGGGATGACTTTACGCATGTTCTCAACTCTACGCCCCTCCCACCAATTGACATCACCTCTGATAATGGCATAGAAAATTCCATACTTAACATTAATAAAGTTTTCGAAGAAAATAAGCTCAAAACTTCTAAATTAAACTTCAAACCACCCATCAAAAAACTTCCTGAAAGCATTAAAGAAAAAATTAAGGAAAGAAATAAACTTCGCCGTTATTGGCAAACCTCTAGAGATCCAGCTATTTTAACTCAATATAAATCCCTCAAGAATAAAATACAAAATGAAATTAAAACCTTCAAGGAGAACAATTGGATCGAATACATTGAAAATCTCTCAGAAGATCAAAAAGCCCTCTGGATTGCAGTTAAAAATAGAAGAAAACCTTTCACCCCCATTCCCCCTCGAAGATGCAAATACCATAAAATTCTATCCCAAAGACAAGGCTAACCTCATTGCTACTTCCCTTAGCAAACAATTCATCCCTCATGACATCCCAAATAATAAATTCGTTGCCAATTATGAAAAGAAAGTTTCAAAATTTCTCAAATCCCCATTCAACAATGATATTGAACCAGCAACATTTCAAGAAATCAATGAATATATCCAAAAGCTTAAGACCAATAAAGCTTCAGGTATTGATAATGTGTCAAACAAAATGATTAAATTAGCGCCCCAAAAATTTATCTTTCTCATTTTATTTCTTATCAACTACATGATCAGAAAGTGCTATTTCCCACAATGTTGGAAAACCGCTGTGGTTATTCCCATTCTCAAACCAAATCAAAACTCGGCACTTGCAAGCAGTTATCGACCAATTAGTCTTCTGCCCTGCCTTTCCAAAATTTATGAGTATATCCTTCTAAAACGCCTGAATGTTTTCTGTAATGATAATAATATTCTGATCAATGAGCAATTTGGGTTCCGACCCAAACACAGCACTACACATCAACTAGTCAGAGTTACAGAACTCATTCATGACGGTTTTAGAAAACGATTGCTTACAGGAGCCATCTTTCTTGATATTGCGAAAGCTTTTGATCGGGTTTACCATCCAGGACTCCTTGATAAACTTATTCGACTCAACTTTTCGGCCCAATTTGTCCACATTATTAATTCTTACATTAAAAATAGACACATTCTGGTCAGAGTAAATAACGCTCATTCCGATTCGCATCAAATTCTTGCTGGTGTCCCTCAAGGTAGTCTCATCTCCCCCATTCTTTTTACCCCTCAGGGGGTTTACCTTCTTTAGGTAAACACGGGTGTCACAATCCCGAGGTACCCTAGTGATCTGTCCTCTTCTTTATTTTCTCCTCTCCTCTACTCTTCTGCTTTTTCTTCCTCTTCTCCCTCAGTGTGGTTGCCTCGCAAGAGGTTGAGGGCTCCTCTTGAGTAGCTTTCGCCGCTCTGTTGCTATTAGCTACTCTTGAGGACTAAATCACCCACGTGTTTGCCGTGCGTGGAGACCCGTGTCCCTGGAAAGGAGGGTCCTGGTAATTGAGGCCCCAGAGACCAACACATTACTTTGGCCTCTGCTTCAGGTAAACGGGAGGTGTGTTGTGGTCCTCAGCACATCAATCGGCTTTATGGATCAAGCGATCGGTACATCTACTGGGTGACTCGTTAAGGGTGGAGGCCACTTCAGGGATGTACTGTGAGCGTATAGGACCTGGCTAGCACTGGTGCAGCTGGTCTGCATCCCCTTGTTGGACTCGGTGGTGGGTGGTGCGGTCAGGTCCCGAAATTTTATTTTCATAATAATGGAGAATATTAACTTTTCTTTTCTCCCACGGGAGCAACTAATGTCAGAAATTTGTGCAAAATTTTTTATTATTAAAAGGAAGGAGGATAATTTTGAAAAAGTATCTCCTTTCCTTATACATAAAGGAATATCGGGAGTCATAGGGGAAGTGAAAAGTATAAGGAAATTGCGTTCAGGAGACTTAATGGTGGAGGTTGCGTCAAGCACCCAAGCAGCTGCAATTATTAAGATGCGCATGCTTGCACACCTTGAGGTGGCAGTCACCCCTCACGGATATTTGAATTTTTCTTCTGGAGTGATCTCCGCTGGGGATCTGTTGAATACGCCGACGGAGGAGATCCTTGAAAATCTAAAGGATCAAAAGGTCTGTGCTGTTAAGCGTATAACCGTCAGACGTGATGGAAAGCTTTTACCTACAAAGCACCTCATTCTGACGTTCGCAACACCAGACCTTCCGCAATCAATAAAAGCGGCTTATATGAACTTACCCGTACGGCCATATATTCCTAATCCCCTCCGTTGTTTCCATTGCCAACGTTTTGGACATTCGAAGACTGCATGCAGAGGCAAACTGACCTGCGCACGCTGCGCAGAAGTCGGTCATGAAAGCACTAACTGCACTGCAAAGGAGAGGTGTGTCAACTGCAAAGGTGACCATCCCTCCTATTCTCGAATTTGTCCAACTTGGCTTTTGGAAAAAGAGATCACAACCACTAAAGTTAAAAACAAATGTTCGTATCCTGAGGCGAGACGCCAAGTTCAATCTCGAACTCCTCAACAAGGTGTTAGTTATGCAGCAGCTGCTAAGAAAATAACCGTCTCCTGTAGCACACAAACTGACTACTACTCACTTCCATTACAAAAATTACCCTCAAAATCAGAAATAAAGCCAAAATCACGACCATCAACGAACAGAAGAGCTCCTAATGCTAAATCAAAAGCCATGAAGGCTTTAAAATTAAAATCTTCTAAGGAGGGCTCACAAAGACCCTCCATTTCCACCCGTAAGGCATTGTCCCTGGAGGCTGACGCTGTTTATCTACACCCCTCGGACGAAGAATTATCGTTCGAGGAGATGTCAGATGACCCGCCTTCCAGCTCTGGGAAAGGAGCTTCTCAAATTAAAAAATAACTTCCTTTGTTTCTTGGAACTGCCATGGTTTGCGTTCACATCATGATGACATCAAGTCTATAATTTCAGCCTACAACCCCGCATGTGTTGCACTTCAGGAAACATTCCTGAAGTCCAGCAATGACTTTTCCATGCGTGGGTTTAAAAGCTTTAGAAAAGACTGTGGTGACGATGGTGCAGTGTCTGGAGGTGTTTGCATATTAACATCTAACAACTATCCCAGCACTGCCCAGCATTTAAATACTACACTACAGGCTGTAGCTGTGCGAATTCACACAACATGCTTGTTGACAGTCTGTAGTTTGTATTTGCCACCACACGATGTCATCCGCCAAGAGGAACTCGATGCATTAATAGATCAGCTGCCAACACCATTTCTACTGTTAGGTGACTTTAACGGCCATAGTTCTTTGTGGGGAAGTGATGATACAAATTCTCGCGGTCGGCAGATAGAGCGGTTTATTTCAGACAACAGTCTCTGTCTGCTTAATACCGACGAGAAGACTTATTTCCATGTACCCACAAGAACATTTCATTCTCTCGATCTGGCCATTTGTTCACCATCTCTTCTGCCATTGTTAAATTTAATTGTAGGAAATGATCTGCACAATAGCGATCATTTTCCTCTCGTCATCTCCCAGACTGGAGGTAGTAGTGTAGAACAACGTCTACCTACTTACGTGTACAGTCGGGCAGATTGGACGTTATTTATACAATTGGCAGTTATTGAAAACGAAATGGTTATGATCGAAAATATTGATGAAGCCGTATATAAAGTCACTGAAACAATTAAGAATGCAGCTGATGCATCAATACCTAAGAGTTCCCCTACACCACACAGGCGTTGCAAACCTTGGTGGAATGATGAATGTCAAAACACCTATAAGAAACAGAGGAAGTTATGGGGGCTATTCAGAAGATACCCCACAACGGAGAATCTTATCGCCTTTAAGAGAGCAAAAGCATTAGCTCGCAGAGCTCGTCGTCGAAGCCAGAAGGCATCCTGGTCTCGCTATGTATCTTCAATTACTTCTTCCACATCCAGTAAACAGTTGTGGAGAAGAGTGAAAGCAGCCAATGGAATATATAGAGAATATTCAATTCCTATTTTGAAATCCGGAGCTGCCATATACTCTTCTCCTAAGGACATCGCTAACGTCCTTGGTGAAACCTTTGCTAGCGTCTCAAGCAACGACTCTTATAGTCCTTCGTTCTTAAGGACAAAGAGTCGTGCTGAGCGAACACCAATTCGTTTCAACCATGGACAAGCTTTGCCTTACAACTGTGAATTTCGGATGTTGGAATTGAAGAGAGCATTACAGCAGGCCAATAATACCAGTCCAGGACCTGATGGAGTCAGCTATGAAATGCTTCGTCATTTAAGTCCAGATTCCCTATCGAATTTATTAATTTTGTTCAATAGGATCTGGACAGAAAACACATTTCCATCACTTTGGAGCGAAGCAATAGTGATTCCAATCCTTAAGGCTGGTAAGGATCCTTCAGATCCTTCAAATTATCGACCAATTGCTCTGACGAGTTGCTTATGTAAGACTCTCGAACGTATGGTCAACGCCCGTCTCGTCTATGTCCTGGAAAAGAAGAAATGCATACCTGTTAATCAGAGTGGCTTCCGTAAAGGGAGATCCACTCTTGATAACATTACTTATTTGGAAACACAGATCCGCAACGCCTTTGTGCGGAGGAACCATCTGGTTTCCATTTTCTTCGACATAGAGAAGGCATATGACCGTACATGGCGATACGGAATTCTCCGTTCGTTATACGATTTTGGCTTTCGGGGTAATCTTCCGATATTCCTGAAAAATTTTTTATGCTCCCGTATTTTTAAAGTTCGTATAGGAACATTTTATTCTGATTATTTTAATCAAGTTGAGGGTGTACCTCAAGGTTGTATTTTGAGTGTCACCCTTTTTATCCTTCATCTTAGTAGCATACTTCATAACTTATCACCTTCAGTTCATGGTACATTGTATGTTGATGACTTGCAGATATCATGTGAGGGGTCAAATATGCGTTTAATTGAGAGACAATTACAAACAGCTGTTAATAAACTTGCTGCATGGTGTGCTGAGAATGGCCATTCTATTTCTCCTAGCAAGAGTAGATGTGTCCACTTCTGCAGGAAAACTAGTATACATAGCGATCCAGAGATTCTGATTGACAACACAATTATTCCCGTAGTCAGCGAAATGAAATTTCTTGGTGTAATATTCGATCGAAAATTAACTTTCCTTCCGCATGTTTTAAATCTGCGGAAGAAGTGTGAGCGATCGCTTAATATCCTCAGGGTGCTTTCAAACACATCCTGGGGTGCAGATCGCACATCACTACTTCGAATATATCAATCACTAATTTTATCACGCATCGACTACGGATGTGTCGTCTATGGATCAGCTAGACATTCGGTTTTATGCAGATTGGACACTGTTCACCACAATGCTCTGAGAATATGTTCGGGCGCATTCCGCACATCACCCGTCCAGAGTCTATATGCAATTTGCCATCAACTGCCGTTAGACCTGAGACGAATGCAGCAGTCTCTCAATTATTATGCTAAGATCATGTCTGACCCTCATCATCCATTACATTCCATGATTCCTACATCTGCTCTTAAAAGACTATATCATGCTCGTCCAAGAAGCATACCACCTTTTCTCATTAGAATAAAATCTGATCTGTTATTGTCTGACCTCCATGACGTTCGTATATATTCTACTGATCGAACCTTACATCCTCCCTGGTATGAGCCACAAATTAAAATAATTAATCCCTTTGCACAGTTCAGAAAATCAAACACAACTCCAGTTATCTTCCATCAGCTCTATTCATCTCATCGCTCTCAGTTTGATACATACATACCTGTATATACAGATGGATCGAAGTCTGCAGGACATGTTGGCATTGGTATTTATGTTGACAATATGAGTCTTAATTACAGCCTCAGCATGTCCTGCTCCATTTTCACTGCTGAAGCAATTGCAATACTTCGCGCCCTTCAGCATATAGGTACGAAAAATTCCTATAGATTTTGTATTTACACTGACAGCATGAGTGTTTTAGAAGCTGTGGAGAGTATTAATATTACTTGTCATCCGGTTGTGTCACAGATTTTTTGTATAGTAGACACTCTAAAGTGCAGGGGATATGATATTGTTTTTTGTTGGATCCCAGGGCATGTAGGTCTTGATGGTAACGAGAGGGCTGATGCTGCTGCAAAGTCTGCATCTACTCCACTTCAGCCTTCCGTTCCACTTTGTGATGTGAGAAAAGGTGTGAAAAGTTTTGTCCATAAACTTTGGCAGGAATCATGGAGAATGCAAGTCAGCAACAAATTGTATACCATAACTCCATCTCTCATTTCATTTCCAGTTTTACCTTTACGGAGTGCGGATGTTAAATTAACCCGCCTTCGTATTGGACACACACGTTTCACTCATAAGCATCTATTCTTAAATGAATTAAAACCTTGGTGTGAAACGTGTGACGAACCATACACTGTGTTTCATATTTTAATTTCATGTTCTGATTTTAACCAACATCGTTTTAAATTTTTTAAAACTGATCTTTTAACGATGCGGGATTTGCTGGGCGAACCACCGCATCAAAATATTTTTGCTTTTTTAAGAAACATTGGTTTTATAGATTATATATAATTTTAAATTAAAGATTTTTAATTATATACATAAAACATTTTACAGATTTAGCTTAGGTTTTTTTATCTTATATGTTTTAGATATAATTTAATCATTTATATGTTGGGTGTTTGTCTATTTTTTATGTTAATAAGTTTATAAATATTTCTTATATTTTTAAAGAAATTTTAAAAGTTGATTGGTTTAAAATAATAAAAAAAAAAAAATATATTATACCAAAAAAATTTTTTCTGGCGCAGCTTGTCCTCATTTGGACCTTGCGCCATAAAACCCAACCAACCAACCAACCAACCAACCATTCTTTTTAATCTCTTTATCAACGATATCCCTAAATCAGATAATGTTCATCTTGCGTGCTATGCAGATGACACAGCCATTCTCATTCAGAAAAATCAGATCAGATGTTTAATCCCGGCTCTTCAAAATTACATCTATAATCTACAATCTTGGCTCAACAACTGGAAAATTGTCATAAATGCCTCAAAATCTGCCGCTATTATGTTCTCTAGAACCAGAAGAAAATTCACCCCCAAACATGTCAAAATTTTCAACGAACCTATCCCCTGGGTTAATCAAACCAAATATCTCGGTCTTATTCTCGACTCAAAACTCACTTGGATTCCCCAAATTAAAAATGCCATTCAAAAAGCAGGAATCGCCAGAAGCAGCCTCTATTGCTATTTAGGAAGGAAAAGCAACCTTTCGCTTAGGTCCAAAATTACCCTCTACAAATCCATTCTTCGCCCCATCCTTACCTACGGCATCTCAGTTTGGAGCGGTGCAGCTCACACTCATCGATCGCTGCGCAGCAGTTGGCCATGACAGTTCGTATTGTACTGCAAAGGAGAGGTGTGTCAACTGTAAGGGTGACCACCCCTCCTACGCTAGAAGTTGTCCTATCTGGATACTGGAAAAGGAGATCACCACCACAAAAGTTAAGAATAATTGTTCATATCCTGAGGCGAGACGTGCAGTTACAGCTCGTACACCTCAAGTTGCAGTTAGTTATGCAACTGTCGCCGCAAAAGTCACAAGAACGACCAGTAAACCAACAGATGCTCTCTCACTACCGATTGTTAAATTAGCCGCTACATTTGTACAGAGGCCAAAATCGACCTCCACATCAACTACCCGCAGAAAAGCTCCTATTGCCAGATCAAAAGGTATAAAGGCCTTAAAACTAAGATCTGCAAAGGAGGGCAATGCTAGGCCCTCCATATCCACCCGTAAAGCCTTATCCCTGGAAGCTGACGCTGTCTCTCTGCATCCCTCGGACGAAGATCTATCACTCGAGGAGATGTTATATGACATGCCTTCCAGCTCCGGGAAAGGAGCTTTTCAAATTCTACAATAACTTCCCTTGTTTTTAGAACTGCCATGGTTTGCGTTCTCATCATGATAACATCAAATCTATAATTTCAGCCTACAACCCCGCATTTGTTGCACTTCAGGAAACATTCCTGAAGTCCAGCAATAACTTTTCCATGCGTGGGTTTAAAAGCTTTAGAAAAGACTGTGGTGACGATGGTGCAGTGTCTGGAGGTGTTTGCATTTTAACATCTAACAACTATAAAACATTCCTGAAGTCCAGAAATAACTTCTCCATGCGTGGGTTTAAAAGCTTTAGAAAAGAATGTGGCGACGCTGGTGCAGTGTTTGGAGGTGTTTGCATAATAACCTCCAACAACTATCCCAGCACTGCCCAACCTTTAATGGCGCCGCATGTCCAATATTAGACCTTGCGCCATAAAATCCAACCAACCAACTCAACCTTTAAATACTACACTACAGGCTGTAGCTGTGCGAATTTATACATCAGCTTGTTGCAAGTCTGTAGTTTGTATTAGCCACCACACGATGTCATCCACCAAGAGGAACTCGCTGCATTAATAGATCAGCTGCTAACACCATTTCTGCTGTTAGGTGACTTTAACGGCCATAGTTCTTTGTGGGGAAAAGATAATACTAATTCTCGCGGTCGGCAGATAGTGGTTTATTTTAGTATTACAGTCTCTGTTTACTTAATACCGACGAGGAGACTAATTTCCATGTACCACGTGAAAATTTTATTTTCTTGATTTAGCCATTAGTTTTCTCTCACTACTGCCATTATTAAATTTAAACGTAGGAAATGATCTGCATAACAGCGATCATTTTCCTCTCGTCATCTCCCAGACTGGAGGTAGTAGTGTGAGACAACGCTAACCTCCTTACGTGTACAGTCGGGCAGATTGAACGTTATTTACACAATTGGCAGTTGATGATAAAATGGTTTCGATCGAAGATATTGATATTGCCGTTAGTAAAGTCACTGAAACAATTAAGAATGCAGCTGATGCATCAATACCTAAGAGTTCCTCTATATCACACAGGCGTTGCAAACCTTGGTGGAACAAATAATGCCAAGAAACACAAAAAACAGAGGAAATTATGGGGGATATTTAGGAGGTACCCCACAACGGGGAATCTTACCGCATTTAAGAGAGCTAAAGCATTAGCTCGCAGAACTCGTCGTCTAAATCAGAAGGAATCCTAGTTCTGCTATGTCTCTGCAATAACATCTTCAACTTCCAGTAAGCAATTATAGAGAAAAGTGAAAGCAGCCAATGGAATTTATAGAGAATTTTCTATATTTTTTTGAAATCCGGAGCTGGTGTATACTCTTCTCCCAAGGGCATCGCTAACGTCCTTGGTGAAGCATTTGCTAGCGTCTCTAGCAACGACTCATAGTCCTTCGTTCTTAAGGACAAAGAGTTGTGCTGAACGAACACAAATTCCTTTCAACTGTGGACAAGCTTTGCCTTACAACTGCGAATATTGATAATAGTTTCACATGTCATCCTGTTGTGTCGAGAATTTTCACAGCATTGGATTGAATTGCCGAGAATTTTCACAGCAGGGATACAAAATATTTTGTTGGGTACCAAGTAACGTAGGTCTTGATGGAAACGAGAGAGCGGATACAACTGCAAAGGCTGAAGATCCAATTTTACCATTGGTTCTGCTCTCAGATGTGAGAAAGGGTATAAAAAGATTTATAAGTTCCCTATGGGAAGAGTCGTGGAACTTGCAGGTCGGAAACAAACTCCATAGCATTTTCTCATACCTCACCTCATTATCAATTTTACCGCTACGAAGTACAGATGTTAGATTGACTCGCCTTCCTATCGGACAGACATTCGTTCTGCTCCATCTTTACTGCTGAAGCTACAGCTATTTATTATGCGCTTCAGCACGTGAATACAGACGACTACCATCAATATTGTATCTATACTGACAGCATGAGTATTTTAGAGGCTTTGAGAAACAATAGTGTTACCTGTCATCCAGTTGTGTCCAAAAGTTTTAAAGCATTGGATTCCTTTGCTGTCAAGAAAAAAGAAATTTTATTTTATTGGATACCAAGCCACATGGGTCT
Organism: Latrodectus hesperus; assembly: GCA_037975125.1. Taxonomy (NCBI): domain Eukaryota; kingdom Metazoa; phylum Arthropoda; class Arachnida; order Araneae; family Theridiidae; genus Latrodectus; species Latrodectus hesperus. The sequence continues at coordinate 39,505 of JAJQOW010000539.1, forward strand.
TGAAGGAAATGAGAGAGCAGATGCAGCTGCAAAGTCTGCATCAGATCCAATATTACCATCGGTTTCTCTCTCAGCTGTGAGAAAGGCTATAAAATGTTCTATATATGGTCTTTGGTAGGAATCGTGGAACTTGCAGGTCGTCAACAAATTACATACCATTTTCTCATCCCTCATCTCATAATCAGTTTTACCGGTACGAAGTGCTGATGTAAGATTAACCCGCCTTCGTATCGGACACATACGTTTCACCCATAAACATTTGTTTTTGAGTGAATTAAATCCTTGGTGTGAAACGTATGATGAACCTTATACTGTGCATCATATTTTAATTTCATGTTCATGTTTTAACCATTAACGTATACAGTTTTTTAATACAGACATTTTAACTTTACCTGAATTATTGGGAGATCCACCCCACAGAAACCTGGCCGAGCTGGCAGCCGAATGGTTAGCGCTCTTGCCTTCGGTTCAACAGTTCGTGGGTTCGAATCCCACCTTGGGCATGGATGTTTGTAGTGGTTCGGAATCCACTTTAAACCGTAAGTCCCGGTCTAATTAGCCCTCGTGTGCATAAAATGACCGTTGAGCGACAAACAAACCAAACCAAACCACAGAAACCTGTTTGCATTTTTAAGAGCAATAGGTTTTTTACAACATATTTGATACAATTTTAAAATTTGGTATTGTATATATATTTTTTATATATATTTGTGTGAATGTCTCTATATATACCTAGGGCTTTTAATTACTTCATATACATTTATTTTTTAATGTTTTAATAGCTTGGGTTAATAAATAAAATAAAATTAAAAAAAATTGAAATCATAGTTTTGGCTTAGCATGTACAATATTGGACCTTGCGCCATAAAAACCAACCAACCAACCAACCAACCTTTCCAGGAGCTTCTACCAAGATAAGAGATGTAAAATCAGATTCTCCTCGGTACAACCACGCTCATTTCAAAAAATGTTAGAGTTTTTTGTAATCAGTTCACAAAGTTCACTAATTTGAATTTCAGATAATGAGTATTTGATTTTATCACTTTCTTTAAATCAGAATCTAGGGGTTCTAATTCAAGCTTAGGAATTTCATCGTCCTCTTTGTTATTGTTTTCCTCGAGAGACATCAAATTAACATTTTCTTCTCTCTGAAAATAAGGCTTTAGCATATTTCATCATCCGATCCTATAATGTTATCTCTGTCTGCTTCGATATGGTTTCTTGCCTTAATTACAATTCTTGCAATTGAGTCAACATAAGAGCATATTTTATCATCAGTTTTATCAGCCATAACATGGGAAATAGATTCTGTAGTTTTCTTTAGTTTATTGCAATGTGGGCGAAGATGATTGATTACTTGAGCCACATTCATAGCAACGCAGTTTTTCTTTTATCAAAATCCTTTTCTTTTTGTTTATCTTGAGATGTTTCAGATTTTATTTGGAATTTATGTTTGAAATCTTTCACATTTTCTTTAGGCTTGTGATTCCAATTTTTGTTTCGAAAGTTGGGAAAATTTCTTCTGGGTACTTCTTTCTTCTTAAAACTTTCTCTTATACCAGTGGTTCTTAACCTTTTTAAGCCGTGACCCACATTTGAGAAATATGTTCTTGTCGCGACCCAAAAAAAGTCAAAATTTTTTCATTGCTTTTTTTTAGATCGTATTTTAAAAAAATCTTCAATCCTACGATGATGATTTTTTTTAACTTACAAATTTTTTTTTATTTTTTTAATAATAAAGATAAACAAAAGTATTTGTCGATCCAAGGAAAATTTAATTAATAATCAAGTGTTTTTAATAATTTTTATTGACCAAATTAAAATATATTTATAACTTTTTGAAAATAATTGACAATTTAACTTATTCCTAAAAATAAAAAAGAAATATCAATACATATGTTAAGTCATTTAAATTTTAAAAGTTAGTCATACAGTTTTAATGAGAACCTTGTGCTTCAATACATTTTAAAAGATCTTCAAACCTGGGTTGAATACTTGTCAAGGAGCACCTTATATCTATTTCAGGATTTAACTTGTTCCGGTAATTGTTTTTGATTACACACAGAGCCGAAAAACCAGCCTCACATGTATGTTGAAAAGGGCAATAATACTTTTAGGGCTTCTTTAACAATTATTGGCTTTTCGGTTTTTAATTTTAACCAGAAAGCACATTTATCCATGCGTGGGTTTAACAGCTTTAGAAAAGACTGTGGTGATGATGGTGCAGTGTCTGGAGGTGTTTGTATATTAACATCTAATACTTTTCCCAGCACTGCCCATCCATTGAATACTACTCTACAGGCTGTTGCTGTAAGAATTCATACTTTTAACAGTCTGTAGTTTATATTTACCACCACATGATGTCATCCGCCAAGAGGAACTGGATGCATTAATAGATCAGCTGCCAACACCATTTCTGTTGTTAGGTGACTTTAACGGCCATAATTCTTTGTGGGGAAATGATGATACAAATTCTCGCGGTCGGCAGATAGAGCGGTTTATTTCAGATAACTCTCTGTCTGCTTAATACCGACGAGAAAGCATACTTCCATATACCCACAAAAACATTCCATTCTCTCGATCTGGCCATTTGTTCACCATATCTTCCGCCATTGTTAAATTTAAGTGTAGGAAATGATCTGCACAACAGCGATCATTTTCCTCTCGTCATCTCCCAGACTGGAGGTAGTAGTGTGAGACCACGTCTACCTACTTACGTGTACAGTCGGGCAGATTGGACATTATTTACACAATTGGCAGTTATTGATAACGAAATGGCTATGATCAAAAATATTGATGATGCCGTATGTAAAGTCACCGAAACAATTATTAATGCAGCTGACGCATCAATTCCTAAGAGTTCCCCTAAACCACACAGGCTATGCAAACCTTGGTGGAATGATGAATGTCAAAAAACCTATAAGAAACAGAGGAAGTTATGGGGGTTATTTAGAAGATACCCCACCCCCTCAGGGGGTTTACCTTCTTTAGGTAAACACGGGTGTCACAATCACGAGGTACCCTAGTGATCTAGTCCCCTCAGGGGTTTACCTTCTTTAGGTAAACACGGGTGTCACAATCCCGAGGTACCCCAGTGATCTGTCCTCTTCTTACTTTTCCTCTCTCCTCTACACTTCTGCTTTTTCTTCCTCTTCTCCCTCAGTGTGATTGCCTCGTAAGAGGTTGAGGGCTCCCCTTGAGTAGCTTACGCCGCTCTGTTGCTATTAGCTCCTCTTGGGGACTAAATCACCCACGTGTTTGCCGTGCGTGGAGACCCGTGTCCCTGGAAAGGAGGATCCTGGTAATTGAGGCCTCCAGAGACCAACACATTGCTTTGGCCTCTGCTTCAGGTAAACGGGAGGTGTGTTGTGGTCCTCAGCACATCAATCGGCTTTATGGATCAAGCGATCGGTACATCTACTGGGTGACTCGTTAAGGGTGGAGGCCACTTCAGGGATGTACTGTGAGCGTATAGGACCTGGCTAGCACTGGTGCAGCTGGTCTGCATCCCCTTGTTGGACTCGGTGGTGGGTGGTGCGGTCAGGTCCCGAAATTTTATATTTATACCTAATGGAGAATAAAAATTTTACTTTTCTTCCTCGGGAGCAGCAATTGGAAAACTTAAAACCGAAGTTTTTTGTAATTAAAAGGAGGGAGGGCAATTTTACAACTGTGTCTCCTTTCCTAATTGAAAAAGGATTATCGGGAATAGTTGGGGAAGTCAGAAAAGTTCAAAAGATGCGCTCGGGTGACTTGCTTGTAGAGGCTGCATCCGAATCTCAAGCAGCTATTCTGGCCAGTATGAAATCATTGGCAAACTTAGAAGTGACTGTCTCGCCTCATGGTAACCTTAATTTCTCTTGTGGTGTTATCTCGGCAAGGGATTTACTATATTCGCCGACGGAGGAGATTCTGGATAATTTACAGAATCAGAAGGTCTGTGGCGTAAGACGCATCACAGTCAGACGGGATGGCAAAGTAATTGATACTAAGCACCTAGTTCTGACTTTTGCGACGCCAGACCTTCCGCAGTATGTAAAAGCTGCGTATATGAATTTACCCGTCAGGCCTTATATACCAAATCCCTTGCGATGTTTCCAATGTCAGCGCTTTGGACACTCGAGAAACGCCTGCAGAGGCAAACTCACCTGCGCTCGATGCGCGGTGGTTGGCCACGATAGCTCGAACTGCACGGCAAAGGAGGCATGTGTCAACTGTCATGGTGACCACCCCTCCTATTCTCGAAGTTGTCCTCAGTATATGTTGGAAAAAGAGATAGCCACAATTAAGGTTAACAATAAATGTTCCTATCCTGAGGCAAGACGATTGGTCACTTTGCGTACTCCACAGCCAGGAGTCAGTTATGCCACTGCTGCCAGAAAAGTCACCAAATCGAGCAGCACACAAACTGAAATCTTTTCTGTTTCCCCAGTTAGATTACCCCAAACATCAGAAAAGCCAAAATTTAAGAAAACTCCTGTATTTACTAGAAAAGCTCCTTTCGCTAAATCAAAAGCAGAGAAAGCTTTGAAATTAAAAAAGCTAAAAAACCTTCCATCTCCACCCATAATGCTTTCTCTTGCTTGGAGACTGAAGCGGCTTCTTTACTTCCCTCGGACGATGATACATCGCTCGAGGATATGACAGAAGACCCGCCTTCCAGCTCCGTGAAAGGAGCTCTACAATTTAAAAAATAACTTCCTTTATTTCTTGGAACTGCCATGGTTTGCGATCACATCTTGATGACATTAAGTCTCTTATAACAACTTATAACCCCGCATGCGTTGCACTTCAGGAGACATTCCTGAAGACTTCCAACATTATTGCTGTGCGAGGGTTTAAATGCTTTAGAAGAGACTGTGGTGATGATGGTGCAGTGTCTGGTGGTGTTTGTATTTTCACATCAAATAATTTCCCCAGCACTGTCCATCCACTAAATACTACTCTACAGGCTGTAGCTGTTAAAATTCACACTGCATGTATGATTACAGTCTGTAGTTTATATTTACCACCACATAATGTCATCCGCCAAGAGGAACTTGACGCATTAGTTGATCAGCTGCCTACACCATTTTTGTTACTCGGTGATTTTAACGGACATAATTCTTTGTGGGGAAGTGATGATATCAATTCTCGCGGTCGACAGATAGAACAGTTTATTTCTGATAACTGTTTCTGTCTGCTTAATACCGACGAGAAGACGTATTTCCATATACCCACAAGAACGTTTCATTGCCTCGATTTAGCCATTTGTTCTCCATCTATTCTGCCATTGTTAAATCTAACAGTAGGAAATGATCTGCACAACAGCGATCATTTTCCTCTCGTCATCTCCCAGACTGGAGGTAGTAGTGTAAGACAACGCTTACCTACTTACGTGTACAGTCGGGCAGATTGGACGTTATTTACACAATTGGCAGTTATTGATGATGAAATGGTTTCAATCGAGGACATTGATATTGCTGTATATAAAGTCACCGAAACAATTAAGAATGCAGCTGATACATCAATTCCTAAGAGTTCCTCTATACCACATAGGCGTAGCAAACCTTGGTGGAATAAAGAATGCCAAGAAACATTTAAAAAACAAAGGAAGTTATGGGGGTTATTTAGGAGGTACCCCACAACGGAGAATCTTGTCGCCTTCAAGAGAGCAAGAGCCCAAGCTCGCAGAACTCGTCGTCGAAGTCAAAAGGAATCTTGGTCTCGCTATGTATCTTCAATTACATCTTCCACATCCAGTAAACAGTTGTGGAGAAGAGTGAAAGCAGCCAATGGAATGTATAGGGAATTTTCTATTCCTATTTTAAAATCCGGAGCTGCTATATACTCTTCTCCTAAAGACATTGCTAATACCCTTGGTGAAACCTTTGCAACCGTCTCCAGCAACGACTCTTACAGTCCTTCGTTTTTAAGGGCTAAGAGTCGCGCTGAACGAACACCAATTCGTTTCAACCATGGTGAAGCCTTTGCCTTACAACTGTGAATTTCGGATGTTGGAATTGAAGAGAGCATTACAGCAGGCCAATAATACCAGTCCAGGACCTGATGGAATCAGCTATGAAATGCTTCGAAATCTAAGTCCAGACTCCCTATTGAACATATTACTTTTGTTCAATAGGATCTGGAATGAAAAGAAATTCCCATCAGCTTGGAATGAAGCGATAGTGATTCCGGTTCTTAAGGCTGGTAAAGATCCTTCAGATCCTTTAAATTATCGACCAATTGCTCTGACGAGTTGCTTCTGTAAGACTCTCGAACGTATGGTCAACGCCCGTCTCGTATATGTCTTAGAAAAAATAAATATATACATATAAATCAGAGTGGCTTCCGTAAAGGGAGATCCACTCTTGATAATATCACATATTTGGAGACCCAAATCCGCAATGCTTTTTGTGCGGAGAAACCATCTGGTCTCCATTTTCTTTGACATCGAGAAGGCATACGACCGTACATGGCGATATGGAATTCTCCGTTCATTATATAATTTTGGCTTTCGGGGTAATCTTCCGATATTCCTACAGAATTTTTAAGCTCCCGTGTTTTTAAAGTTCGTATTGGAACTGTATTTTCCAATACTTTTATTCAAGCTGAGGGTGTTCCCCAAGGCTCCATTTTAAGTGTCACTATTTTTAACTTATTCATCAGTAGCATCTTACATCAATTACCACTATCAATAAATGGTACACTCTATGTTGACGACCTGCAAATATCATGTCAGGGTTCGAATATGTGGTTAATTGAGAGACAACTGCAGACAGCAGTTAACAAGCTTGCTGCATGGTGTGCTGAGAATGGCCATACTTTATCTCCTAGCAAGAGTAGATGTGTCCACTTCTGTAAAAAGACTAGCCTTCACAATGATCCAGTTATTAAAATCAACAACATCCCAATACAAGTAGTCAATGAAATAAAATTTTTGGGAATTATCTTTGACAAAAAATTATCCTTTCTTCCGCATGTTTTATATTTGCGGAAGAAGTGTGAGCGATCGCTTAATATCCTCAAGGTATTGTCAAATACATCTTGGGGTGCAGATCGCACATCACTACTTCGAATTTATAAGTCACTGATTTTATCCCGCATTGACTACGGGTGTGTTGTTTATGGATCGGCTAGATCTTCTATTTTACGAAGACTGGACACAGTTCATCACTCTGCTTTGAGGATATGTTCTGGGGCATTCCGCACATCACCCGTCCAGAGTCTGTACGCTGTTTGTGAACAACTACCCTTAGACCTGAGACGAATGCAGCAATCTCTCAATTATTACGCAAAAATTATGTCGACCCCACATCACCCATTACGTTCCATGGTTCCTAATGCCTCTCTTAAAAGACTGTTTGATGCTCGACCAATGAGCATCCCACCTTTTCTCACAAGAGCCAAATCATATCTGTGGCTCACAGACCTAGGTGATGTTCGGATAGAGGCAACTAATACTTTTGCTCATCCACCTTGGTATGATCCAACCATCAATTTAAATAACTCTTTTGCTCAGTTTCCAAAATCAGACACAACACCTATTGTTTTTCAAATGCTATATTCCTCCCATCGCTGTCAGTATCAATCTTACACACCTGTATTCACAGATGGTTCAAAAACAGCAGGACATGTGGGCTGTGGAATTGTTATAAATAACACAGTTTTTAGCTACAGTCTACATTCGTCCTGCTCTATCTTTACCGCTGAAGCCACAGCTATCTCTTATGCGCTTCAGCATGTGAATACAGAAGATCATCGTCAATTTTGTATATATACTGACAGCATGAGTGTAATGGAAGCATTGAGAAACAATAGTTTTACTTGCCATCCTGTTGTGTCAAAGATTTTTCGAGCATTAGATTCCCTTGCTGGCAAGGGATATGATATTATTTTTTGTTGGATACCAAGTCACGTAGGTCTTGATTGAAATGAGAGAGCGGATGCAGCTGCAAAGGCTGCATCAGACCCGATTATACCATCGGTTCTTCTCTCTGATGTGAGAAAGGGTATAAAAAGTTTTATTAATGGTCTTTGGCAGGAATCGTGGAGCTTGCAGGTCGGCAACAAAATGCATACTATCTTCTCATCCCTCACCTCATTGTCAGTTTTACCGTTACGAAGTGCAGATGTTAGATTAACTCGCCTTCGTATCGGACACACACGTTTCACACACAAACATTTATTTTTAAATGAACTAAATCCATGGTGTGAGGCGTGTGATGAACCATTTACTATTTATCATATTTTAATCTCATGTTCCACTTTTAACGTCTACCGTTTTAAATTTTTTAAAACAAACCTTTTAACTCTATTTGATTTGCTGGGGGAGCCACCCCACAAAAACCTATTTGCTTATTTGAGAGCAATAGGTTTTTTAAATTTTATATGATTTATATTTATGCATTTTAAGATTTTATATATATATGATTTATTTTATTTAATATATACATTTTAAGATAACTTATACACTAGTTTTTGTGTTTTAACATTTTAAAGTTACTTGGGTTTAAATGTGTAGATATGAAAAAATAGGTAAAAAAATAATAAATAAAATAAAAATACTACAAAACTTTATTCTTGGCGCAGCATGTCCATTTTTGGACCTTGCGCCATAAAACCCAACCAACCAACCAACCAACCAACCTAGTGATCTAGTAGAGGTCTCAGATTTAAGTACATGGCATTTGCCTTTGCTATGATATTTGTGATGTGTTGTCTCCAGTTTAAGTGATTGTCTATTGTTAATCCTAGGTATGTTGCATTATTCACAGTTGGGATAGTTTCACCATTTATTTTGAGCGGGTTAATTGGTCCTGTTCTTGTTCTGGGTTTCTTGATAATCAATAATTTTGATTTGCTAGAATTGATCTCCACTTTCCATTTTTGACACCAGTCTTCGATTGTATAGATTTTATCCTGTAATTTTTGGATGGCATGATTTATTTTTCTGGATTTAACTGCTATTCCGGTATCATCAGCAAAATATGCTGTGAGGCTATTGTAATCATTATGATCTATAGGGAAATCTGTTGTATAAAATAGATACAAAATGGGTCCTAAGATGCTTCCTTGAGGTACACCTGCATTAATTGGTTTGGTAGATGAGGTAACATTATTATATTTGATTTTAAAGGTTCTATTGTTTAAGTAATTTTTTAGGAGTAAGATGGCGTCGGATTCGAACCCCAGGTTGATCATCTTGTAAAGCAGGCCTTGATGCCAGAGGCGATCGAAGGCTTTTGCAATATCAAGCATGAGGAAGATAGACTTTTCTTTGTTATGTAGACAGGCTTTGCCTGTAGTCTGTTACCCCCTTTATGTAAAAGTCCTTGTCAGATTTTAAATAAATACGGACCGCCAGGGTGGGGATACCGGTTCGATTCAACCAATTACCAAACGTCGATCACCAAAATCATATAGTGATATGATGCCCCCTCCCAGTTTTAGAAAACTATTAAAATATATATTAGATTAACATTTTGATAGGGAACATTTTAATCTATATTATTATATAGGAGATATGGAGTGGTTGCCGGCTGGCTGGTTGATGAGGTCCCTGGATCGACGATCCTCAACCCTCAGTAGTAGCTAGATGTGAGCAGAGGACTATGGCTGATACTGATTGGCTTAAAGTATGCTGTGCATTTAATGGGCGGGGCTTAGGGAAATTTTAAACTTAAGGTTCTTACTTAAAATTTAGGTTAAAATTGCTATATTTGTTTAATTTATTTATTAATTTAAGGTTATTATTATTAATACATTTTTTTTTGTAGAGATGAACTGGTAGTTTAATATAAAGTTTACAGTTAAGTTTAGTTATACATGCATGAGCTGGTTAGTAATGCTATATACAGATAGATAAGATAATATTTACAAGAACACTAAGATATATATACAGTATTAATTTTTTTTTTTAATTCACATTTTTCCTTTATTTTACTTTTTTTATAAGCATAAATATATACAAAAATTGCTTATTTTTTTCTTGGCATTTTTTTTTCTCCCTAACACATTTTTTTTTATTTTTTTTTTCACACTTTTTTCTTGGTTTTATTTCATTTTTCTTGGTTAAATATATACAAAAAACACAATTATATTTTACATTTTTTTCTGAGTATAATGGTTAGTTTATTTGCTCATGCATGTTTGCTATGGCGGTTGGTGAGGAAACTTTTGTGAATATTGCAGTAATGCTCTGGGGCGTTGTCGGTTACTAGTACTGAGGTCGTTATAGGACGGAATATTAATTATTGATTGATTTTTTGTTTTATCAAGGTTTTTATACTTGTTATACATTATATTAGCAAAATAGGTCCGAATAAGGGGTAGTTTAATTTCTTTTCTAATTTTTTCATTTCTATAATACCATGGTGCTTTAACAGCAAGCCGAATGGTTTTGTTTTGGAGGGTTTCAAGTTTTTTAATTTTTGAGTCATGGGTGTAACCCCAGACAGGACAGGCATAGGACAACAGTGGTCTGAGATATGCTTTGTAAATGAGCACTTTATTTTCCGTAGATAGATTTGAACTCCATTTTAGGAGTGGATATAAAGAGGCTGATCTTTTTTTAAACTTTTCACATATATAATTTATGTGTGGGTGCCAAGTTAGTTTTTTATCTAGCGTAACTCCTAAATATTTGCAGGTAGAAGACCAAGGGATGCTTTTTCCATTTATTTTGACTCTTTCCACAGAGATTGCATTTTTTTTCGTAAACATAATTGCGGTGCTTTTGTTTTCATTAACTAAAATTTTCCATTTTTTGAACCAGAGCTCAAGACGCTGTAGGTGTGTGTTTAAATTTTTTGAGATGGTAGACATTTTTCTCTGTTGCGTTAAAATCATAGTATCATCTGCAAAAAGATGTAGTGATGTTTTTGGGTGTTTTGGTATATCGTTCACATAGATTAAGAAGAGTCTTGGTCCTAATTTTGACCCCTGCGGTACCCCTCAGGGGGTTTACCTTCTTTAGGTAAACACGGGTGTCACAATCCCGAGGTACCCTAGTGATCTGTCCTCTTCTTTAATTTCCTCTCTCTTCTACTCTTCTGCTTTCTCTTCCTCTTCTCCCTCAGTGTGGTTGCCTCGCAAGAGGCTGAGGGCTCCCCTTGAGTAGCTTTCGCCGCTCTGTTGCTATTAGCTCCTCTTGGGGACTAAATCACCCACGTGTTTGCCGTGCGTGGAGACCCGTGTCCCTGGAAAGGAGGGTCCTGGTAATTGAGGCCCCCAGAGACCAACACATTACTTTGGCCTCTGCTTCAGGTAAACGGGAGGTGTGTTGTGGTCCTCAGCACATCAATCGGCTTTATGGATCAAGCGATCGGTACATCTACTGGGTGACTCGTTAAGGGTGGAGGCCACTTCAGGGATGTACTGTGAGCGTATAGGACCTGGCTAGCACTGGTGCAGCTGGTCTGCATCCCCTTGTTGGACTCGGTGGTGGGTGGTGCCGTCAGGTCCCGAATTTTCCATTTCCAATATGGAAACAAATTCTTATTCTTCTCTCCCACGGGAGCATTCCTTGTCAGTTATACATGCAAAATTTTATGTTGTAAAACGGAAAGAGGGTACCTTCGAAAATGTATCCCCTTTCCTAATCCAAAAAGCTATTAGCGGAAATATCGGCGAAGTGAAGGGCATTAGGAAAATGCGTTCTGGAGACTTAATGGTTGAGGTGGCTTAAGAAGCACAAGCTAACGCTATAAACACCTTGTCTATGCTCGCTAACATAGAGGTGTCTGTCTCTCCTCATATGAACCTTAACTTTTCTCGTGGTGTGGTATCCGCAAGGGATTTGCTTAACACGCCTACGGATGAGATCTTAGAAAATCTCAAAGATCAAAAGGTCTGTGCTGTAAGACGCATAACTGTCAGACGAGATGGGCAGATTATTAATACTAAACATCTCGTACTGACTTTTGCGACGCCAGACCTACCGCAGCATATTAAAGCTGCGTATATGCATCTACCCGTAAGGCCATTTATTCCAAATCCTTTGCGTTGTTTCCAGTGCCAGAGATTTGGTCACTCCAAAGCGACTTGCAGAGGCAAACTGACTTGCGCTCGCTGCGCAGCAGTTGGCCATGACAGTTCGTCTTGTACTGCAAAGGAGAGGTGTGTCAACTGTAAGGGTGACCACCCCTCCTACGCTAGGAGTTGTCCTATCTGGATACTGGAAAAGGAGATCACAACCACTAAAGCTAAGAACAATTGTTCATATCCTGAGGCGAGACGTACTGTTACCGCACGTACACCTCAAGCAGGAGTTAGCTACGCTTCTGTCGCCGCAAAAGTCACCCGAACGACTAGCACGCAAACTGATGCTCTTTCACTTCCAATAGTCAAATTATCCCCTACCTCTGAGAAAAGACCAAAATCAACCTCCACAACCATTCCCCGTAGAAAAGCTCCGATTGCAAAATCTAAAGCCGTAAAGGCTTTAAAACTAAAATCTGCTAAAGAGGGCATTATTAGGCCCTCAATATCCACCCGTAAAGCCTTAACCCTGGAGGCTGACGCTGTTTCATTACATCCCTCGGACGAGGATTTATCGCTCGAGGAGATGTCAGATGACATGCCTTCCAGCTCCGGGAAAGGAGCTTTTCAAATTCAATAATAACTTCCTTTGTTTCTTGGAACTGCCATGGTTTGCGTTCCCATCATGATGACATCAAGTCTATAATTTCAGCCTACAACCCCGCATGTGTTGCACTTCAGGAAACATTCCTGAAGTCCAGCAATAACTTTTCCATGCGTGGGTTTAAAAGCTTTAGAAAAGACTGTGGTGACGATGGTGCAGTGTCTGGAGGTGTTTGTATATTAACATCTAATACTTTTCCCAGCACTGCCCATCCATTGAATACTACTCTACAGGCTGTTGCTGTAAGAATTCATACTGCATGCTTATTAACAGTCTGTAGTTTATATTTACCACCACATGATGTCATCCGCCAAGAGGAACTCGATGCTTTAACAGATCAGCTGCCAACACCATTTCTGTTGTTAGGTGACTTTAACGGCCATAGTTCTTTGTGGGGAAATGATGATACTAATTCTCGCGGTCGGCAGATAGAGCGGTTTATTTCAGATAATAGTCTCTGTCTGCTTAATACCGACGAGGAGACATATTTCCATGTACCCACGTGAACATTTTATTTTCTTGATCTAGCCATTAGTTTTCCATCTCTTCTGCCATTGTTAAATTTAATACGTAGGAAATGATCTGCACAACAGCGATCATTTTCCTCTCGTCATCTCCCAGACTGGAGGTAGTAGTGTAAGACAACGCTTACCTACTTACGTGTACAGTCGGGCAGATTGGACGTTATTTACACAATTGGCAGTTGTTGATGATAAAATGGTTTCGATCGAAGATATTGATATTGCCGTTAGTAAAGTAACTGAAACAATTAAGAATGCAGCTGATGCATCAATACCCAAGAGTTCCTCTACACCACACAGGCGTTGCAAACCTTGGTGGAACAAACAATGCCAAGAAACATATAAAAAACAGAGGAAGTTATGGGGAATATTTAGGAGGTACCCCACAACGGAGAATCTTATCGCCTTTAAGAGAGCAAAAGCATTAGCTCGCAGAGCCCGTCGTCGAAGTCAGAAGGAATCCTGGTCCTGCTATGTATCTTCTATAACATCTTCAACTTCCAGTAAGCAGTTGTGGAGAAGGGTGAAAGCAGCCAATGGAATTTATAGTGAATTTTCTATTCCTATTTTAAAATCCGGAGCTGCTATATACTCTTCTCCTACGGATATTGCGAATGTCCTTGGTGAGGCATTTGCTAACATCTCAAGCTCGAACTCTTATAGTCCTTCGTTCTTGAGGACTAAGAGTCGTGCTGAGCGAGTACAAATTCGCTTCAACCATCGACAAGTCTTACCGTACAACTGCGAATTTGGAATGTTTGAATTGAAGAAAGCTTTACAGCAGGCCAATAATACCAGTCCAGGACCTGATGGAATCAGCTATCAAATGCTTCGAAATTTAAGTCCAGACTCCCTATCGAACATATTATATTTGTTCAATAGGATCTGGACTGAAAATAAATTTCCATCTTTATGGCAAGAAGCAATAGTGATTCCTGTCCTAAAGGCTGGTAAGGATCCTTCAGACATTTCAAATTATCGACCAATTGCTCTGACGAGTTGCTTCTGTAAGACTCTCGAACGTATGGTCAATGCTCGTCTCATCTATGTCTTAGAAACTAATAATTATATCCATAAAAATCAGAGTGGCTTTCGTAAAGGAAGATCCACTCTTGATAATATGATATACTTGGAAACTCAAATCCGCAACGCTTTTGTGCGGAGAAATCACTTAGTTTCCATTTTCTTCGACATAGAGAAGGCTTATGACCATACATGGCGATATGGAATTCTCCGGACATTATATGATTTTGGCTTTCGGGGTAATCTGCCGATATTCCTACAGAATTTTTTATGCTCCCGTGGTTTTAAAGTACGTATTGGAAGCTATACATCCAATACTTTTACACAATCTGAGGGTGTTCCTCAGGGCTCTATTTTAAGCGTCACACTTTTTAGTCTCTTCATCAGTAACATACTTCATCAGCTTCCATCATCAGTACATGGTACTTTGTTTGTGGACGACCTGCAAATATCATGCGAGGGTTCGAATATGCGATTAATTGAGAGACAACTGCAAACAGCAGTTAACAAGCTTGCTGCATGGTGTGCTGAGAATGGCCATACTTTATCTCCTAGCAAGAGTAGATGTGTCCACTTCTGTAGAAAGACTAGCCTGCATAATGATCCAATTATTTATATCAACAACACTCCCAATACAAGTAGTCAATGAAATAAAATTCCTGGGTATTATCTTTGACCGAAAATTGATCCTTTCTTCCGCATATTTTATATTTGCGGAAGAAGTGTGAGCGATCGCTTAATATCCTCAAGGTGTTGTCAAATACATCTTGGGGTGCAGATCGCACATCACTACTTCGCATTTATCAGTCATTGATTTTATCCCGCATTGACTACGGAAGTGTTGTTTATGGATCGGCTAGATCTTCTATTTTACGAAGACTGGACACAGTTCATCACTCTGCTTTGAGGATATGCTCTGGGGCATTCCGCACATCACCCGTCCAGAGTCTATACGTTGTATGTCATCAACTACCGTTAGACCTGAGACGAATGCAGCAAACTCTCAATTATTACGCAAAAATTATGTCAGTTCCACATCACCCCTTACGTTCCATGGTTCCTACTGCCTCTCTTAAAAGACTGTTTGATGCTCGACCAATGAGCATCCCACCTTTTCTCACAAGAGCCAAATCTTATCTGCGGCTCACAGACCTATGTGATGTTCGGATAGAGTCTATTGATTATTTTGCTCATCCGCCTTGGTATGATCCAACCATTAATTTTAATAACTCTTTTGCTCAGTTTTCAAAATCAGACACAACACCTATTGTTTTTCAAACGCTATTTTCCTCCCATCGCTGTCAGTATCAATCATACACACCTGTATTCACGGATGGTTCAAAATCAGCAGGACACGTGGGCTGTGGAGTTGTTATAAATAACACAGTTTTTAGTCACAGTCTACATTCGTCCTGCTCCATCTTTACTGCTGAAGCCGCAGCTATCTTTTATGCGCTTCAGCATGCGAATACAGATAATCATCGTCAATTTTGTATGTATACTGACAGCATGAGTGTATTGGAAGCATTGAGAAACAATAGTTTTACTTGCCATCCTGTTGTGTCAAAGATTTTTAGAGCATTAGATTCCCTTGCTGGCAAGGGATATGATATTTTATTTTGTTGGATACCAAGTCACGTAGGTCTTGATGGAAATGAGAGAGCGGATGCAGCAGCAAAGGCTGCATCAGACCCAATATTACCATCGGTCCCTCTCTCAGATGTGAGAAAGGCTATAAAAAGTTTTATATATGGTCTATGGCAGGAATCGTGGAACTTACAGGTCGTCAACAAATTACATACCATATTCCCATCCCTCACCTCATTATCAGTTTTACCGTTACGAAGTGCTGATGTTAGATTAACTCGCCTTCGTATCGGACACACACGTTTCACACACAGACATTTGTTTTTAAATGAACTAAATCCATGGTGTGAAACGTGTGATGAACCATTTACTGTTTATCATATTTTAATTTCATGTCATGATTTTAACCAACAACGTTTACACTTTTTTAATACAGATTTTTTAACTTTATTTGATTTAATAGGGGATCTACCCCATAGAAACCTATTTGCCTTTTTAAGGGCAATAGGTTTTTTACATTATATTTAATTGTTATTTTAAAATATATTGTGATATACTTTATATTTTATTAATAGATTTTAAAATTATATATACACTTATTTTTGTTTTTTAAAGTTTTAATGTTGTTTGGGTAAAAAAAAATAAATAATTAGAACAAAACATAAATATATACATCAGAAATAGTTTTCTTGGTGCAGCATGTCCAATTTTGGACCTTGCGCCATAAAACCCAGCCAACCAACCAACCAACCATGCCTTCCAGCTCCGGGAAAGGAGCTTTTAAAATTCAACAATAACTTCCTTTGTTTCTTGGAACTGCCATGGTTTGCGTTCTCATCATGATGACATCAAGTCTATAATTTCAGCCTACAACCCCGCATGTGTTGCACTTCAGGAAACATTCCTGAAGTCAAGCAATAACTTCTCCATGCGTGGGTTTAAAAAACTGTGGTAGAAAAGACTGTGGTGACGATGGTGCAGTGTCTGGAGGTGTTTGCATATTAACATCCAACAACTATCCCAGCACTGCCCAACATTTAAATACTACACTACAGGCTGTAGCTGTGCAAATTTACACATCATGCTTGTTGACAGTCTGTAGTTTGTATTTGCCACCACACGATGTCATCCGCCAAGAGGAACTCGATGCATTAATAGATCAGCTGCCAACGCCTTTTCTGCTGTTAGGTGACTTTAACGGCCATAATTCTTTCGAGAGTTGATGATACCAACTCTCGCGGTCGGCAGATAGAGCGGTTTATTTCAGATAACACTCTCTGTCTGCTTAATACCGACGAATAGACCTACTTTTACATACCCACAAGAACATTTCATTCTCTCGATCTGGCCATTAGTTCTCCCTCACTACTGCCATTGTTAAATTTAAATGTAGGAAATGATCTGCATAATAGCGATCATTTTCCTCTCGTCATCTCCCAGAGTGGTGGTAGTAGTGTAAGACATCGCTTACCTACTTACGTGTACAGTCGGGCAGATTGGACGTTATTTACACAATTGGCAGTTGTTGATGATAAAATGGTCTCGATCGAAGATATTGATATTGCCGTTAGTAAAGTCACTGACACAATTAAGAATGCAGCTGATGCATCAATACCTAAGAGTTCCTCTATACCACACAGGCGTTGCAAACCTTGGTGGAACAAACAATGCAAGAAACTCCCTGTTGAACTTACTTTACCTGTTCAATAGGATCTGGACGGAAAATGAATTTCCATATATATGGCAAGAAGCAATAGTGATTCCTGTCCTCAAGGCTGGTAAGGATCCTTCAGATCCTTCAAATTATCGACCAATTGCTCTGACGAGTTGCTTATGTAAGACTCTCGAACGTATGGTCAACGCCCGTCTCGTATATGTCTTAGAAAAAAATAAATGTATACATATTAATCAGAGTGGCTTCCGTAAAGGGAGATCCACTCTTGATAATATTACATATTTGGAGACCCAAATCCGCAACGCTTTTGTGAGGAGGAATCATCTGGTCTCCATTTTCTTTGACATCGAGAAGGCATACGACCGTACATGGCGATATGGAATTCTCCGTACATTATATGATTTTGGCTTTCGGGGTAATTTGCCGATATTCCTACAGAATTTTTTATGCTCCCGTGGTTTTAAAGTACGTATTGGAAGCTATACATCCAATACTTTTACACAATCTGAAGGTGTACCTCAGGGCTAAATTTTAAGCGTCACACTTTTTAGTCTCTTCATCAGTAACATACTTCATCAACTTCCATCATCAGTACACGGCACTTTGTTTGTCGACGACCTGCAAATATCATGTGAGGGGTCTAACATAAGATTAATTGAGAGACAACTGCAAACAGCAGTTAACAAACTTGCTGCATGGTGTGCTGAGAATGGCCATACCTTATCACCAAGCAAGAGTAAATGTGTCCACTTCTGCAGAAAGACTAGCCTGCATAATGATCCAATAATTTACATCAACAACACTCCAATACAAGTAGTCAATGAAATAAAATTCTTGGGTATTATCTTTGACAGAAAATTGACCTTTCTTCCGCATATTTTACATTTGCGGAAGAAGTGTGAGCGATCGCTTAATATCCTCAAGGTGTTGTCAAATACATCTTGGGGTGCAGATCGCACATCACTACTTCGCATTTATCAGTCATTGATTTTATCCCGCATTGACTACGGAAGTGTTGTTTATGGATCGGCTAGATCTTCTATTTTACGAAGGTTGGACACAGTTCATCACTCTGCTTTGAGGATATGCTCTGGGGCATTCCGCACACCACCCGTCCAGAGTCTATACGTGATATGTCATCCATTACCGTTAGACCTGAGACGAATGCAGCAGTCTCTCAATTATTATGCTAAGGTTATGTCGACCCCTAATCATCCGATACGTTCCATGGTTCCAAATACTTCTCTCATGAGACTATATGATGCTCGTCCAATGAGCATCCCTCCGTTTCTCACACGAGCCAAATCACATCTGTGGCTCACAGACCTATGTGATATTCGGATTGAGTCTGTCGATCAATATGCTCATCCGCCTTGGTATAATCCAACATATACTTTTATCAATGTCTTCGCTTACTATAGAAAATCTGACACAACACCTATTGTTTTTCAGCAGCTATATTCTTCTCATCGCTGTCAGTATCAATCATACAAACCTGTATTCACAGACGGTTCTAAAACAGCAGGACATGTGGGCTGTGGAGTTTTTATCAATAATACAGCTTTTAGTCACAGCCTACATTCATCCTGCTCCGTCTTTACAGCTGAAGCAAATGCCATCTGCTACGCGCTTCAGCATGTGAATACAGATGATTGTCATGACTTTTGTATTTACACTGACAGCATGAGTATGATTGAAGCCTTGAAAAACAATAGCGTTAACTGTCATCCTGTTGTGTCGAGAATTTTCAAAGCATTGGATTCTCTTGCTGGCAAGGGAAAAGAAATTGTATTTTGTTGGATACCAAGTCACGTAGGTCTTGATGGAAACGAGAGAGCGGATGCAGCTGCAAAGGCTGCTGAAAATCCAGTTTTACCATCGGTTCCGCTCTCAGATGTGAGAAAGGGTATAAAAAGCTTTATTTGTTCCCTTTGGGAAGAATCATGGAACTTGCAGGTCGGAAACAAACTACATACCATCTTCTCATCCCTCACCTCATTATCAGTATTACCGTTTCGAAGTGCAGATGTTAGATTAACTCGCCTTCGTATTGGACACACACGTTTCACACACAGACATTTGTTCCTAAATGAACTAAATCCATGGTGTGAAGCGTGTGATGAACCATTTACTATATATCATATTTTAATTTCATGTCATGTTTTTAGCCAACAACGTTTACACTATTTTAATACTGATTTTATAACATTATTTGATTTAATAGGGGATCCACCCCATAGAAACCTATTCGCTTTTTTAAGAGCAATAGGTTTTATACATTTTATTTGATTTAACTATTAAATTTTAAAATTGTACATACATTTCATTTTATAAAATTTATTTTAAAATATTATATACACAGATTTTTGTATTTTAAAAATTTTAAATGTTGATTGGGTTTTAAAAAAAATAAATAATAAAATAATTAAATAAATATTTAAAGCAACAAAAACGTCTTGGCGCAGCATGTCCAATTTTGGACCTTGCACCATAAAACCCAACCAACCAACCAACCATCCCAGATATTTGACATCCTTCACCCAGGGAATGGGTTCATTGAAAATAGTCAGGTTATTTGAAGGAGATGGAGATTTTCTTCTATGGAACATAATTGCTGCAGATTTAGAGGCGTTGATTTTAATTTTCCACTCTGTCAGAAATTTTTCTAGTAATTTGTTGTAATTTTGAAGCTTATAGAAAACGTTGGTTACTGATTTGTCTCTTGTCAGGATGGCAGTGTCATCAGCGTAGCATGCTATAAGATAATTGGGGGGCGTGGGATGTCATTGACATAAATGCAAAAGAGGAGAGGGAAAATGAGGCTACCTTGTGGTACACCTGCGTTAATTGGTCTTTTGGTTGAATTTGAAAGTCCTACTTTTACTATAAATTTTCTATTTGTAAGATAAGAATTTATTATTTGAACAAATTGATTTGAGAAATTTAGTTTAAGGAGTTTGTAAATGAGGGCCGGGTGCAATACTCTGTCGAAGGCTTTCGCAACATCTAGGAATATTGCACCTGTTGTTTCTGATTGTTTAAAACCGTCAAAAATATACTCAGTCACTCTAAGCAATTGATGCACAGTAGAGTGCTGGGGGCGAAAACCGAATTGCTCCGGGATGATGACGCTGCCATTCTGACAGAAAGTTTTTAATCTATTTAGCAAAATAAATTCATAGAGTTTTGAAATTGATGACAAGAGGGAGATTGGCTTGTAGCTGGAGGGGTTACTGTGGTCTTTTCCGGGTTTGGGAATGGGAATAATAAGTGCAGTTTTCCAACAGTTTGGAAAAGCTCTCAGTTCCAAAAGAGTATTTATTATGAAAGTGATTAGCATGATGAATTTTAAGGCGGCATTCTTAAGCATCTGGTTTGAAATTCCATCGACGCTGGGTGCTTTATTTTTATTTAATTTTTTGATGAATTTTTCTATTTCCGTTATTTTTGCTGGTTCCAGGTCATTAATGTCATTATTATTTTGAAATTCACCCACTTTTTTGTATATGCTATTATAAATAGGGGTGTCTGGCGTATTATTAGGTTGAAATTGTGATTCTAAAATGTCTGCGATTAATTCTGCTTTTTCGGTTGGAAAATAGTGAGTGACGTCATTCCTTTTGAGGGGGGATGGGGTTAAAAGGTTTTCTTTTGGTCCTGAGAGCTTTCCAAAAGGTTGCGGGGTTTTCATTAAGTTTTTCGCACCAATTTGTAAAATTTTCCTCTTTGAGTTTATTAATATCAGTTTTAATTTCGTTTTGGAGCCGTTTAAGCTCAAGTTTGGTGGGGGGGTAGCGAGTACGCTGATATTCTCTTCTGAGAGAGTTTCTAGTTTTGATTTTTTCTCTGATTTGGTGAGGTAGTTTGATCTTGCTATTTCGGGTTTTTGCCTTGGTGGCTTTTATTTTTGCTTCATTAAATGAGTTTTCTATAAATTTAATCAAGTTTTCAGTGGTTTCTAGATTTTTCGCAGTGATTTTTGGAAGTGGGAGGAGCCTAAGTTGGCTTGTGAAGGTCGACCAATCGGTGACAACTTGTCCTGTGACATTAAGATTAAGAGTTTTAGTAAAGAGTTTGACGATAATAGGCAAATGATCAGAATTTAAGTCGTTGATAACATTAATTTCAGTAAAAAAAGGAAATTTTTGATGAGAGCTAAGTCAATTACAGTGGGTTTAAAAATATCCGTCTAGGGAATGGGGGGCAATGATGTTGATGTTTGAGTCTTGAGTCCATTTATTTAATTGCCTTCCAAAATTGTTTGAATAATTATTGCCCCAGTTGGTATGGGCTGCGTTAAGGTCTCTTGCTATAAGCATGTTGTTGTGCAATGCAAAAATTTTGTTTAAGTCCTCTTGGATCCTGATTCCTGCTCTGTAGAGGGGGAGGTAGAGGGAGGCTATAGCAATTTCTTGGGAATTCTCTAAGGGAATTTTGATAATGGTTGCTTCTACGTGACTTAAGTTGGGGGTATTAATATGTTGGTGAATTATATTAGTTTTAATGAAAATGCACGTTCCTCCTTTTTGGTAAGGGGCAGTTTTTCTATCATTCCTGTTGATGGAATAGTTTGCAATGAAGGGGGAGGGGTTACCCGGGGTGAGATGGGTCTCCTGGACCAATAGGATGTCAATATCGTGGAAATCAACAAATTCTCTGACTTCCTCGATCTTTGATCTGATACCGTTGGCGTTCCAAAAACAGATTTTAAAATTATGGGACATGAATTTGCTCAGTATAATTCTCTGTTTCCAGAGTGATATAATTTTTGAAAATTATATATGCTCTTTCTGAGCCATTTTCTGCATTTTTTAATTCTGGAAGTGACATGTGGAGGGCTCTTACGAGCAACTTTTTGTCATCTACGTCTCTTGATATATCCAGCACCGCGCGTAGCGTGTCTGAACAGAATGTATCTTGAATATTATTATTATTATTGGGGTTTGATTTTAAACCTTGGAGAGCGTTAGCATAATTTAGATTGAGGCGAACGCTTTGCGCGCCGGCAGGAAATTGCTTCGGGGGGAGCAAGTGAGCTCTTTGGGGGGTTCCTACGGCGGTGTTGTCTGTTATTTTTACCCTTTACCCACATTTTTGGGATTTTTGGGACATCTTCTGAAATTTGAAGCATGATCCCCGCCACAATTAGCACATTTTAAAGGTGCCTCGTACGGTAATATGCAGTCCTTGGCCTGGTGAGGGCCGGCACATCTAAGGCATTTTATGGGTAGAGAGCACATTTCAGAGCTATGGTGAAAGCCCTGGCAGCGATAACACTGCTTTGGGCCTTTCCTCCCTCTGAAAGTCTCGATTTTTACAAACGTACCCATAAATTCAGTTATTTCATAAATTTTTTCTACGTTGGGAGTAGGTTCAATTTGCAGATAAAAAAGAGGGATGCGGGTTCTGTTCCGACCCCTTTATTTAACTGAAAGATGTTTTTGACATTGAAGCCTATTGCTTCTGCGTATGACTTAATGTCTTTGATAGGAGTGACTATTGGGAGGCCACGGATGACGATTTTAACTGGTCGCTCCTCTTGTAGTTTAAAACTTTTGAAGGGGATACTATTTGATGTTAGGAAATGCTGCAGAGTTCTATATTCTGCTATTGTGTTAACAGTTAACTTGATGAAGTTTCCTGTTAACTTGCTAGTAGTTGAGGGAGCTTCTCGTCTGATTGCAGCAAGCATGATGCTCCAGTCACTCCTCGGCTCAATAAAAAATGGTGGAATTTTTGGTTGTGGCAGGGTAGGGGGAAGCAATTTTTAGCATGTGATTCATGCTGGGCTTCATCCTCTGATTGGGATTCGATTGCATTTGAATTATGAGTAATTTTCTTTGATCTCTTTTTTCTGGTTGCTTGTTTAAAGCCGTATTTGTCTTCTTTTGTCGAGGAGTTGTTGTTTGATTTGGATGCTGTGAGAACGGCAGTTCGCTCCTCGACGATTTTCCCTATACGTACCATGGTTCCTAACGCTTCTCTTAAGAGATTATATGATGCTCGCCCAAAGAGCATCCCACCATTTCTCACACGAGCCAAACTACATCTGTGGCTCACAGACCTATGTGATATTCGCATTGAGTCTGCTGACCAATTTGCCCATCCGCCTTGGTATAACCCAACAAATATGCTTATTAAAACCTTTGCTCAATATAGAAAATCGGACACAACACCTATTGTTTTTCAACAACTATTCTCTTATCATCGCTGTCAGTACGAGTGCTATAAACCTGTATTCACAGATGGTTCTAAAACCGCAGGACATGTGGGCTGTGGAGTTTTTATTAATAATACAAGTTTTAGTTACAGCCTACATTTGTCCTGCTCCATCTTTACTGCTGAAGCTACAGCTATTTATCACGCGCTTCAGCATGTGAATACAGATAATTATAAAGATCATTGTATATACACTGACAGCATGAGCATTATAGATACTTTGAGAAGCAATAGTTTCACCTGTCATCCTGTTGTGTCACGAATTTTCAGAGCATTGGATTCCCTTGCTGGCAAGGGATACAAAATAATATTTTGTTGGGTACCAAGTCACGTAGGTCTGAATGGAAATGAGAGAGCAGATGCAGCTGCAAAGGCTGCATCGAGACCAATATTACCATCTGTTCCGCTCTCTGATGTGAGAAATAGTATAAAAAGATTTGTTTATTCTCTTTGGGAGGAATCATGGGACTTGCAGGTCGGAAACAAACTTCATACCATTTTCTCATCTCTCACTTCATTATCAGTTTTACCTTTACGAAGTTCTGATGTTAAATTAACTCGCCTTCGTATCGGACACACACGTTTCACACACAGACATTTGTTTTTAAATGAACTAAATCCATGGTGTGAAGCGTGTGATGAACCATTTACTATATATCATATTTTAATTTCATGTAATGTTTTTAACCAACAGCGCTTACACTATTTTAATACTGATTTTATAACTTTATTTGATTTAATAGGGGATCCACCCCATAAAAACCTATTCGCTTTTCTAAGAGAAATAGGTTTCATACATTTTATTTGATTTAATTTTCAAATTGTACATATATCTTATTTTATAAAATTTATTTTAAAATATTTTATACACAGATTTTTGTATTTTAAAATTTTAAATGTTGTTTGGGTTTTTTTAAAAAAAATAAATAATAAAATAATTAAATAAATATTTAAAGCAACAAAAACTTGCTCTTGGCGCAGCATGTCCACTTTTGGACCTTGCGCCATAAAACCCAACCAACCAACCAACCAACCTCGACGATTTTCTTCATTTCCTCGAAGGTTGCCGGGAGCATAAAGAGCTGAATGTTGTTGTTCATTGCAAGGGTTTTAAGCGTATTATAAAGCTGCGATGTTTCAGCTTTAAGTTGGTTGTAGGCGGGGTCTTCGTGGTTGAACATGAGCTTTAGCGCTAACAACCGCTTTTCGTTTTCGGCATAAGCCGCTTTGAGTTGATAAATCTGATGCAATATCTCGAGTTCACGATTTAATTGCGTAAGCTCCGCCTCATTGGCGGGGTCGGGTGGCAAAGGAGGGGGGGGATGGGACTCGGAAGTCTCCATCGGGCCAAGGACACCTGTAAAGAGAGAGAGTACAAAAGTGCCCCTTGAGTTGTCACCGTATTGGTTTCCGGGGACTTAACTTACGTGTAAGTTGATGCAGATTGAGAGTAAAAATGCGCCTGTAGATTCGAACGTCCGTTTTGCTTGGAGGTTAAATACAGAATCCATTGCAAATAGCTTACAGCTTACATTGATTTTTGGAGTGCCTGGTAGTACACTACCGTACCTCCATTCTTAGTTATTTGTTGGATTAACTTAATTGTAGAGCTCTTAAAGTTTTTTGAAATGTGTTGGATGTGGAGTGGGGACTTGTCCCACGGACAAAAAATTCTCTTCTCTGATTCGCCGTTCGGCCTAGGCCGGGGCGTGGCTATGAGTGAGAGAAATTTTTTTTTTGAAGTAATGAAGTTTATGTGGAAAATTTCTAAGATTAGTTAAATAAATAATTTTATTTGGGAATAAATGCTGTAAGTGTAACATACAATATGAGATGGAGGTTTAATTAAATTGAAATAAAGCAGTTATAGTTAAAACGTATTTGGTTACATTACTAAGTATAAAAGTTGGTTTAGAAGAAAGTTTAGGTGAAAGCTATTAGCTATTAGTTTATAGGTTGGATGCTAACAAATTAATATCATAAATTATTATGAGAAAATTTTAATTATTGAAACAACGAAACTCAGTCCTTGGCAGCAGTCGCAAAGGGGTCAGTGGGAAGCGAAAAGGCTGTGATGGAGGGGATGGTGGGGTTTCGGGAGGGGTAAATCCTTGGTTGTGCTGCTTAAGCCGATGGAGAAAAATCTCAAATTTTTGTTTTCTGGTGTAGAGATTCAGAGCCAGGATAGAAAATTTCAAAAATATTCTATAATTATGAACAAAAATCCAAATTGTTTGAAAAAAATTTTTGGAAAAAGTAAAGATAAGAAATTATATGCAGTTAAGAATTTTTGATTGAGGGGTTAATTATTAATCATACGTATCACTTGGAAAAGAATAAGTTATGTAATTTTGTATACAGGGTCTTTTGGCTTTAAAATTTACAGTAAAGTCATCTTCATTAAGAATATCTCTGGGGCGTTTAAAGGAAGGAGTTGTACCAGGGGTGTATTGAGTAATATTAGTTATTGCCGGATTATTGATATTTGCAAGATTGTTATACATTTTGATGGAAATTTTCTTAACAAAGTCAAATACAGTGGGTATTTTTAAGTCTGCGTGAATTGTTTCATTTCTAACAAACCATGGGGCTCTGGTGATTTTTCTTAACATTTTATTTTGAAAGGTTTGGAGAGAAATTCTCCTAGCTCTGGTTGTCTGACACCAGACTGAAATGCCATATGTGAAAATAGGTCTTAAAATTGAGGTGTAGGTCAGAGTCTTGGCCTTAATTGTGAGACGACTCCTGGAGTTTAGATAGCACGAGAGTGCTTTGCTTGCTGTTTTTGCTTTTTGTAAGGCAATAGTGGCATGTTTGGTAAATTTCAGGTGTGCGTCTAACGTTACACCTAGATATTTGACATCTTTCTCCCATGGGATGTTTTCATTGGAGATGGTGAGGTTGAGAGGGGGGTAGGATTTCTATTTCTGTTGAAGAGGATTGCAGCAGATTTATTAGCGTTAATTTTAATTTTCCAATCGTTTAGGAAAGGGGTCAGATTGTCTAGATACTTTTGCAGAGTGGTGCATACATTTTTGGGAATTCTATTGCTCGTGAGGATGGCAGTATCGTCTGCATAGCAGGCAATAAGGACATTGGGGGGGCGGGGGATATCGTTTACATATATGCAGAAAAGTAGTGGGGCAATGAGACTTCCTTGCGGGACTCCAGCCTGAATACTTCTGTTGGTTGAAATATTTTGACCGACTTTGACTACAAAGTTTCTGTTGGTTAGATAAGAACTAATTATTTTCAGGAATTGGGTTGAGAAATTTAGTTTATTAATTTTGTAGAGGAGTGCATTGTGTAAGACTCGATCGAATGCCTTAGCAACATCAAGGAAGATGCCTCCGACGGTTTCTCCTTTTTTGAAGCCATCAAAAATGTATTCAGTGACTCGTAGAAGTTGATGAACAGTGGAGTGCTGGGGGCGAAAGCCGAACTGTTCTGGGATGATGATGTTGTTTGAGTAACAGAAATTTTTAAGATATTTAAGTAAAACAAATTCGTATATTTTTGAAAGACTGGAGAGGAGGGAGATGGGACGATAATTAATGGGGTTTGCGTGGTCTTTTCCTGGCTTTGGAATAGGAATTATAAGAGCTGTTTTCCATTTATCAGGGAAATAATTAAGTTCCATTGATAGATTAATGAGATAAGTGATTAATAAAATGAATTTAAGTGGGGCCTGTTTTAACATTTGATTTGATATGGCGTCGATTCCCGGGGCTTTATCCCCTCAGGGGGTTTACCTTCTTTAGGTAAACACGGGTGTCACAATCCCGAGGTACCCTAGTGATCTGTCCTCTTCTTTCTTTTCCTCTCTCCTCTACTCTTCTGCTTTTTCTTCCTCTTCTCCCTCAGTGTGATTGCCTCGCAAGAGGTTGAAGGCTCCCCTTGAGTAGCTTTCGCCGCTCTGTTGCTATTAGCTACTCTTGGGGACTAAATCACCCACGTGTTTGCCGTGCGTGGAGACCCGTGTCCCTGGAAAGGAGGATCCTGGTAATTGAGGCCTCCAGAGACCAACACATTGCTTTGGCCTCTGCTTCAGGTAAACGGGAGGTGTGTTGTGGTCCTCAGCACATCAATCGGCTCTATGGATCAAGCGATCGGTACATCTACTGGGTGACTCGTTAAGGGTGGAGGCCACTTCAGGGATGTACTGTGAGCGTATAGGACCTGGCTAGCACTGGTGCAGCTGGTCTGCATCCCCTTGTTGGACTCGGTGGTGGGTGGTGCGGTCAGGTCCCGAAATTTTAATTTTCTTAAATGGAGAATAAAAATCAAACTTTTCTCCCGCGGGAGCAGCAACTTGAACAACTTAAACCAAAATATTTTGTTATCAAGAGGAAGGAGGGAAATTTCACAACTGTATCTCCTTTCCTCATAGCAAAAGGAATATCGGGAATAGTTGGGGAAGTTAAAAAAGTTCAGAAGATGCGCTCTGGTGACTTGCTTGTAGAGGCTGCATCAGACTCACAAGCAGCCATTCTGGCCAGTATGAAATCTTTGGCTAACATGGAAGTGACTGTCTCACCTCACGGAAACCTTAATTTCTCTTATGGTGTGATTTCCGCAAGGGATTTGTTATACTCGCCGACGGAGGAGATTCTGGACAACTTACAGGATCAGAAGGTCTGCGGCGTTCGACGCATTACAGTCAGACGGGAAGGTAACATTATTGATACCAAACACCTCGTCTTGACTTTTGCGACGCCAGACCTTCCGCAGCATGTAAAAGCTGCGTACATGAATTTACCCGTCAGGCCTTACATCCCAAATCCCTTGCGATGTTTTCAATGTCAGCGTTTCGGACACTCGAGAAACGCTTGCAGAGGCAAAATCACCTGTGCTCGCTGCGCGGTGATTGGCCACGATAGTTCGAACTGCAATGCGAAGGAGAGGTGTGTCAACTGTCACGGTGACCACCCCTCCTATTCTCGAAGTTGTCCTCAATACCTGATTGAAAAAGAAATTACTGCAATTAAGGTCAACCAAAAGTGTTCCTATCCGGAGGCGAGACGATTGGTCACTTCCCGTACTCCCCAGACTGGAGTCAGTTATGCCACAGCTGCCAGAAAAGTCACCAAATCGAGCAGCACACAAACTGAGCCAATTTTGGTTTCCCCAGTAAAATTACCCCAAATATCAGAAAAGCCTAAATTCAAAAAATCTCCTACATTTTCAAAAAAGCTCCTTTTGCAAAATCAAAGGCAGAAAAAGCTTTAAAATTGAGAAAAGCAAAAGCATCTATTTCCACCCATAATGCTTTCTCATGCCTGGAGACTGACGCGGTTTCTCTATTTCCCTCGGACGATGATGGATCGTTCGAGGATATGACAGAAGACCCGCCTTCCAGCTCCAGTAAAGGAGCTTTTAAAATTAAACAATAACTTCCTTTGTATCTTGGAACTGCCATGGTTTGCGTTCCCATCTTGATGACATCAAGTCTATAATTTCAGCCTATAACCCCGCATGTGTTGCACTTCAGGAAACATTCCTGAAGTCCCACAATAATTTATCCATGCGTGGGTTTAAAAGCTTCAGAAAAGACTGTGGTGACGATGGTGCAGTGTCTGGAGGTGTTTGCATTTTAACATCTAACAACTATCCCAGCACTGCCCAACATTTAAATACTACACTACAGGCTGTAGCTGTGCGAATTCACACATCATGCTTGTTAACAGTCTGTAGTTTGTATTTGCCACCGCATGATGTCATCCGCCAAGAGGAACTCGATGCATTAATAGATCAGCTGCCAACACCATTTCTGTTGTTAGGTGACTTTAACGGCCATAGTTCTTTGTGGGGAAATGATAATACTAATTCTCGCGGTCGGCAGATAGAGCGGTTTATTTCAGAAAACAGTCTCTGTCTGCTTAATACCGACGAGAAGACTTATTTCCATGTACCCACAAGAACATTTCATTCTCTCGATCTGGCCATTTGTTCACCATCTCTTCTGCCATTGTTAAATCTAATAGTAGGAAATGATCTGCATAATAGCGATCATTTTCCTCTCGTCATCGCCCAGACTGGAGGTAGTAGTGTAAGACAACGCTTACCTACTTACGTGTACAGTCGGGCAGATTGGACGCTATTCACACAATTGGCAGTTGTTGATAATGAAATGGTTATGATCGATGATATTGATGATGCTATATATAAGGTCACCAAAGCAATATTAAATGCAGCTGATGCATCTATTCCTAAGAGTTCCTTTACAACACACAGGCGTTGCAAACCTTGGTGGAACAAAGAATGCCAAGAGCATTACAGAAAACAAAGGAAGTTATGGGGGTTATTTAGGAGATACCCCACAACGGAGAATCTTGTCGCCTTTAAGAGAGCAAGAGCTCTAGCTCGCAGAGCTCGTCGTCGAAGTCAGAAGGAATCCTGGTCTCGCTATGTATCCTCAATTACTTCTTCCACATCCAGTAAACAGTTGTGGAGAAGAGTGAAAGCAGCCAATGGAATATATAGAGAATTTTCCATTCCTATTTTGAAATCCGGAGCTGCTATATACTCTTCTCCTAAGGACATCGCTAACGTCCTTGGTGAAACCTTTGCTAGCGTCTCAAGCAACGACTCTTACAGTCCTTCGTTTCTAAGAACAAAGAGTCGTGCTGAGCGAACACCAATTCGTTTCAACCAAGGTGAAGCCTTGCCTTACAACTGTGAATTTCGGATGTTGGAATTGAAGAGAGCATTACAGCAGGCCAATAATACCAGTCCAGGACCTGATGGAATCAGCTATCAAATGCTTCGAAATTTAAGTCCAGACTCCCTATCGAACATATTATATTTTTTCAATAGGATCTGGACTGAAAAGAAATTCCCATCAGCTTGGAATGAAGCGGTAGTGATTCCGATCCTTAAGGCTGGTAAGGATCCTTCAGATCCTTCAAATTATCGACCAATAGCTCTGACAAGCTGTTTCTGTAAGACTCTCGAACGTATGGTCAACGCCCGTCTCGTATATGTCTTAGAAAAAAATAAATGCATACATATTAATCAGAGTGGCTTCCGCAAAGGGAGATCCACTCTTGATAATATCACATATTTGGAGACCCAAATTCGCAATGCTTTTGTGCGTAGAAACCATCTGGTCTCCATTTTCTTTGACATCGAGAAGGCATACGACCGTACATGGCGATATGGAATTCTCCGTTCATTATATGATTTTGGCTTTCGGGGTAATCTCCCGATATTCCTTCAGAATTTTTTAAGCTCCCGTGTTTTTAAAGTTCGTATTGGAACAGTTTTTTCCAATACTTTTATTCAAGCCGAGGGTGTCCCCCAAGGCTCCATTTTAAGTGTCACTATTTTTAATTTATTCATCAGTAACATTCTACATCAATTACCACCATCAATAAATGGTACACTCTATGTTGACGACCTGCAAATATCATGTCAGGGTTCGAATATGCGGTTAATTGAGAGACAACTGCAAACAGCAGTTAATAAGCTTGCTGCATGGTGTGCTGAGAATGGCCATACTTTATCTCCTAGCAAGAGCAGATGTGTCCACTTCTGCAGAAAGACTAGCCTTCATAATGATCCAATGATAAATATCAACAACACTCCAATACAAGTAGTCAATGAAATTAAATTTCTGGGTATTATCTTTGACCGAAAATTAACCTTTCTTCCGCATGTTTTAAATTTGCGGAAGAAGTGTGAGCGATCGCTTAATATCCTCAAGGTGTTGTCAAATACATCTTGGGGTGCAGATCGCACATCACAACTTAGGATTTATCAGTCATTGATTCTATCCCGCATTGACTACGGATGTGTTGTTTATGGATCGGCTAGATCTTCTGTTTTACGAAGATTGGACACTGTTCATCACTCTGCTTTGAGGATATGCTCTGGGGCATTCCGCACATCACCCGTCCAGAGTCTATACGTGATTTGCCATCAATTACCGTTAGACCTGAGACGTATGCAGCAGTCTCTCAATTATTATGCTAAGATCATGTCGACCCCTGACCATCTGTTACGTTCTATGGTTCCTAATGCCTCTTTGAAAAGACTATATGATGCTCGTCCATTGAGCATCCCACCTTTTCTCACAAGAGCCAAATCAAATCTCTGGCTTACAGACCTATGTGATGTTCGGATAGAGCCAATTAATCATTTTCTCTATCCATCTTGGTATGAACCAACAAATACCTTTATAAATACCTTTGCTCAATTTAAAAAATCGGACACAACACCTATTGTTTTTCAACAGCTGTACTATTTTCATCGCTGTCAGTATCAATCATACAAACCTGTATTCACAGATGGTTCTAAAACAGCGGGACATGTGGGCTGTGGAGTTTTTATTAATAATACAGATTTTAATTACAGCCTACATTCGTCCTGCTCCATCTTTACTGCTGAAGCAACTGCTATATATTATGCGCTTCAGCATGTGAATACAGGCAACTATCATAAATATTGTATCTATACTGACAGCATGAGTATTATTGAAGCTTTGAAAAACAATAGTGTTACCTGTCATCCTGTTGTGTCCAAAATTTTTAAAGCATTGGATTCCCTTGCTGGCAAGGGAAAAGAAATTGTATTTTGTTGGATACCAAGCCACATGGGTCTTGAAGGCAATGAGAGAGCAGATGCAGCTGCAAAGGCTGCATCAGATCCAATTTTACCATCGGTTCCTCTCTCAGATGTGAGAAAGGTTATAAAAAGTTTTATATATGGTCTTTGGCAGGAGTCATGGAACTTGCAGGTCGGCAACAAATTACGTACCATTTTCTCATCCCTCATTTCATTGTCAGTTTTACCGTTACGAAGTGCAGATGTTAGATTGACTCGCCTTCGTATCGGACACACACGTTTCACACACAGACATTTGTTTTTAAACGAACTAAATCCATGGTGTGAAACGTGCGATGAACCATTCACTGTTTATCATATTTTAATTTCATGTCATGATTTTAACCAACAACGTTTACAATTTTTTAAAACTGATTTTATCACTTTATTTGATATCATAGGGGATCCTGCCCATAAAAACCTATTCGCTTTCTTGAGGGCAATAGGTTTCATACATTATATCTGATTTACATGTTAAATTTTAAAAATTGTGTTTATAGTTGATTTTTCTTTTTTATATTTTATAAATTGATTTTAAAATAATATATACACATAATTTTATTTTTTTAAAAAAATTTTAATGTTGCTTGGGTTTAAAATAAATAAATAAATAAATAAATAAAGCTAAAAAACTTACTTTTGGCGCAGCATGTCCAATTTTGGACCTTGCGCCATAAAACCCAACCAACCAACCAACCAACCAGCCGGGGGGCAACCCAAAGTAAGGAGAGACAACTCGGTATGATCTTGAACTTGAGGAGCTCGCTGTGTGTACGTCTATCATCGACGGAGGTCAAGTCCCGAATGAAAGAGATATGATTGAGCATAAGAGAAGTTTTCTCTAACATAGTTTGTTTGAGTATTTGCTTGATTTTTGGTTATTCTAGGTTTGGGTTTGGGGAATTTCGGGCATCCTTTGTAACTGGCTGGGTGGTTGCCCTGGCAGTTAGTACATTTGGGGGTTGTCAGATTTTTTTGTGGGCAATCTCTTGTGTTGTGCCTTTCAGCACATTTAACACAACGTGGTGTCATGTGGCACATTTCAGCGTTGTGGTGGAACCTTTGACAGTTATAGCACTGCATAACTGTCTTAGGTCCCCTATAATTTTCGATGATGATGCCTGAAATGTGGCACAGATTCTCAATTTCAAAGATGTTAGGAGCGTCCTGCGACGCAAACAAGGTACACAAAAATAGGGGCATTGGGTTTCCATTTTTTAGATTTGTCATTCTATTGACTCTGTTGATTTTAAATCCTTTGTTGGTGAGTTCATCAGCTATGCTTTGCGTTGGTGTATTGAGAGGGAGTCCTCTAATTACGTATTTCCTTGGCTTTTCATTTTTGTTACGTAGTATGATATATTCTATTTTTTCCTTCTCAAACAGAGCTGTCATTTCCCTATGTTCGTCCGCGTTTTTTACGAAAATTTTCAGGTTTTCACCTGAAGTTTTTGCTTCAAAAGGGAATTTTATATTATTTTTGATATTCTCGATGAATTTTATGTGGTTTTCACCATACTTAGCAATTAT
This sequence comes from Latrodectus hesperus, assembly GCA_037975125.1. Classification (NCBI taxonomy): domain Eukaryota; kingdom Metazoa; phylum Arthropoda; class Arachnida; order Araneae; family Theridiidae; genus Latrodectus; species Latrodectus hesperus. The sequence continues at coordinate 73,289 of JAJQOW010000539.1, forward strand.
TGCTGGAATTTTTTCTGGGGGAGGGGCTTGTACTGAGGGACTGTCGTCCATCTGATCTGCTAGGCCTTGTTCGGTGCCTAGACCAGCGAATATATTTTTGGTGACTACGGGGGCCGATGTGGCCTGCACGAGCGTAGCCTTCGCGGTTTTTTTGGGGAGGATGAAATCCGTCCCATGCTCGTTCGCTCTTTTCCTATTCGTTCCAGCAACATTAGCTGGTTTAAGATTAGTTTTTGTTTTGGAGTTTAATCTATCTTTATTTGTAACTATTACTGTTGGGGGGGGCCAGAACAGAATCAGTATAGTTACCTGTACTGGTTGTCTTTAGCGTTTCTCTGAAGTTGGCACATCTACGTTCGAGTTCATCGATTAGGAATTGCTGTGGGTGCACTTCCTCGGTACATAGTCTTTGTCCTCTTAGTTCCATTAACCACTTTTCAGTATTTCTTAGTTCAGCTTCCATAATATTTAGTCGCTCTGGAGTGAGTTGTTCCATCATGGGTTTGGTTGTTCCTGTTTCCATTGTCTTGGTCGTGTCCATAGTCCAGTCCAGTTAAAGTCCAAAAAAGTCGTTTGTAGCACTTAAAAGTGCTTTCTTTTCCCGGTGAAAGGTGAAATTTGTTTGATTGCGTTCGCAGTATCTTACTAGATACGCTCTTATCCGCTACAAGGCCCAATTGCCAGTGGCGTCTCAGGTTTGCTTATCTTAGCACACTTCAGGAGCTTTAACATGCAGGTCCTTCCCTCACGGCTGCTAGAGCCAGAATGAAGTCAGAAGTACCCAAATATGTTGCAGAATTAACTTCAGGAATAAATTCGTTGAAGAGCTTAAGCTTTCCATGTACAGGTAGTCTATGGAGACGTGGCCTAATAACAAGGAGGTTGGATTTCGAAGCATTTATTTGCACTTTCCAAGTGTTACACCAGTTTTCAATTAATGTTAAATGTTTTTGAAGTTTTTTAAGCGCTAAATTAATGGATTTGGTTTTTACTAAAATACCAGTATCATCTGCGAAAAAGGAGGTGATGCTATTATGATCCCCAGTGATCGTCGGAAAATCAGTAGAGTAGAAAAGGTATAGGACTGGGCCTATAACTACATTTGCGCGTAATAAAGTGTCAGTCCGAAGACTATTACTTTGTGTGAAGTGAATGGGAAAAGAAAAGGTAACAATAACAAGAGATTTCTTGCTCATGCACCCAAGCATCAGATTCTAGTATAACTGAGAGATACAAAAAACAAAAACAAAAAAAGAGAAAAAATTTCCAAATAAATTGAATCTTGGTTAAATATCCTGTAAAACAGGGAAAGAGTTATTTACAGCATAAAATTTACAGAAATAAGATACAAGAAAAACAAATGAAAAGTAAAACGTATTTACAAAACATGGAAATGAAATATTTGGTGGTCACCCACCAATCTACTGACCGCTATCAGTGTATGTGCAGTTCGGGTAACACTGGTAAGAGAGTCAAGAGACTCGGGAGAGCAAAACTGTGAGTATTACCATAGAAAATATACAAGACTTGAGGATTATTTACAGAAAATTAAACACACATAAAATAAATTGCAAATATTTACAAGAATACAGTTGGCAAAAAAAGTATTAGAACAATGAGAAATTTGTAGTTTTCAAGTTAACAAAACCAAGTAAATTGTATAATCCATTTATAAATGATAATATTTTCTTAGAAAATTATAACTAGGTAAAAAATAAAATTTAAAAATAATTACAATATTATTAAAATAAAAATAACAAAATTTGGATAGCAAAAAAAGTATTAGAACAGAAGCAGAAACATGCAAATTACAACGCTGGTGACTTCATTAAACTTTCAAGGTTACTTTCAACCGTATCAATGTGAAGGGTGCTTGTCTCATTCGCTGCTAATTTGTAGAAATTCAGTTTACGTGGACTTTTCCTGCCATGGCACCCAAAATAAAAGAGATTTCACTTGCGAAGAGAGAACAAATCATTCACCTGCACAATAGTGGCAAAACATTTCGAGAAATTTCCAGTAAGTTGAATATTTCACTTTGCGCAATTCACAACATTTTAAAAAAGAAAAAAGAAATTGGGGTTGTGGATAATAGGCCAAGATCAGGGAGACCAATCAAGCTAACTGTCAGAGAAAAACGACAAATGGTTAAAGATGCCCTACAGTATCCGACAGGAAGTGCAAGGATGTTGCCCGCAAATATTGAATCAATCTCAGGAAATGTTGTAACACCTCAAACAGTTAAAAATGTATAGCATAATGCTGGTATAAAAGGAAGAAGGCCAAGGGAAAAGCGCTTTATTTCAGAAATCAATGGAAATGAACGCCTAGAATTTGTCAAAATTTATAAAAATAAATCATTAGATTTCTGGAAAAACGTTATTTTCTCCAACAAGAGTAAAGTTGAAATTATCAAACCTAAACACGTGCTCACAGTTTGGAGAAGAAAAGGAGCTGCTTTTCAGGCTCAAAATGTACAGAAAACTATAAAGCACAGAGGAGGGAATGTCATGGTCTAAGGCTGTATGGCTTACAATGGAATTGGAAATCTCCATTTCATTGATAATAAAATGACAGCTTTGTCATATATTGAGGTGTTGCGAGATAACTTGGAAGATAGTGCAAAGAAATTAGCTTTAGGGAAGACATTCATTTTTCAACAAGACAAGACTCCAAACATATTGCCAACAAAACGAAAGAATGGCTATTATATAATGCTCCCCGAAGATTGGTAACTCCCCCGCAGTCCCCAGACCTGAATCCTATAGAACATTTGTGGCATCTTTTGGATGAAAAAGTGAGAAAATTCCCAATAACAAGTAAAGCAAGCTTTGCAAGATGCATGGACCAGCATGTCATCAAACGTCACCAAAGATTTGGTGGAATCTATGCAAAGACGTCTGGATGCAGTAATTTCAGCAAAAAGACCACATACCAAGTATTAGTATCACGTTTGAATTTTTAGTTATTTTATTTTATGTATGATTCAATATTGAAGTCCGATGTTCTAATACTTTTTTTGCAATGCAAATCTCCTTTTATTTTAATTTTTTAAATTCTATTGATTTTACATATTTGTTTCTTACTCCATGAGTAATTATGTAAAAGTATTACATAATATAAATACTATGTGACAAATATTTCATTTTATTACCTTGATAACTTAAAATTTACTACTGTTCTAATACTTTTTTTGCCAACTGTATATATGAAAATTATTGAAAGAAGTCAGAGGACTGCAGGAGAGAGCTAGTCTGTGAGAGAAGGCGTGGCTTGTCTTCGGAGCTTCGCTGCTATTGGGCAGCTGGAGGAGAGACTTGTGTTCGTACTTGGGAGTAAAAATTTTCCACTTTGCAGAGAATTTTGTGATTTTATTAAATTATTGCTATTTTTATTAATTTCTTCAAAGAATTTGATGGAGAGATCTTCAATAAATTCTCTGATGGTTTTAATATTTAAGTCCTTGTGGAGCGTGAAGTTAGAGATATACCATGGTGCATTAGTGATTTGTCTGAGAAATTTGTTTTGCAGAGTTTGAACAGTGTTGATATGAATATTGGCTGCTTGGCCCCAAATTTGACTTGCATAAGTAATTTTCGGTCTAATTATTTGTTTGTAAATTAATAATTTGTTTTTGAGGGAGAGTTTGGACCATCTATTAATTAATGGATATAGTAGGGCCATGGTAGAGTTGTAGTTACTGATGATTTTTTCTTTATGCATTTTAAAAGTTAGTTTTGAGTCCAGAATTACTCCAAAGTACTTGGTAGAGTGCTCCCAGTCAATTTCTTCTTCGTTGATAGTAATCTTGGGTGGAAACCTTCTAAAGTTGCCTTTAGAGAAGATGATGGCTGACGTTTTGGCGACGTTGAGTTCAATCCTCCAACAGTTCATCCAATGATGCAGGGTGTTCAGGTAATTTTGGAGTTTCGAACTCAGAAATTTCATGTTTTTGTCTTGATCCAGGATTGCCGTATCGTCAGCAAAAAGACAGATCACAGTCTCAGAAGATTTGGGCATATCACTGATATAAATTGTATATAAAAGTGGTCCCAGAACACGTCCTTGGGGGACCCCAGCATTGACACCTCTAGAATCCGAGTATCTGTCTTGGATCCTGATCTTGATTTTTCTATTTTTGAGATAATGCATGAGAATATTTATAATGTAATTTGGGAAGTTATAATTTATTAATTTATAGATAAGTTCTTTGTGCCAGATTTTGTCGAAAGCTCGTTTAATATCTAGGAATACTCCTCCCGTTTTATATTTATTGTTCATTCCTCCCGTTATAGCACTTACTACTCTTAACAATTGGTGGACAGTGGAGTGATTCTTCCTGAACCCGAATTGCTCATCTGGTATGATGTTGTTTCTTTCGCAGTGGTGGAGCATTTTCTTGTGGATAATTTTTTCAAAAATTTTGGAGGTGATGTTTAGTAGAGAAATTGGGCGATAATTTTGTGGGAATTTTTTGTCAGTTCCAGGTTTCAGTATAAATACAGTAGTGGCATTTCTCCAAGCAATAGGGAAATAATTGAACGTCAGGCATCTATTGAAAATTTTGGTAAGATAGGTTATAGCTTTTAGAGGCAGGTTTTTTAGAGTAATACTTCCAATATTGTCTGGGCCAGCTGATTTATTAGGTTTTAAGTCTTTAATATATCCGATGATTTCAATTGGGGAAGTTAGTTTTTCTGGAGAACTAGGATTGATGTTGTTGTTGATAAAGTCGTTTACTGTTCGATTAACCAGATTAATTGTGTCATTATTATAAGCATTTCTGTTGAGTTGCAGGGTGTCAAAAAGGGTGTCCGCAAAAACTTCTGTTTTTTCATCTTTAGTGTAAACTACTCCTCTGGGACTGCTAATGGGTGGGAGGGTGTGATCTTTACAATTTATTTTCTTAATGGCTTTGTAGATTGAATTATCTTCCGGTTGCAGCGAGGTGAGAAAATCTTCCCAGTTTTTATTCCTGTGTTGAGATAGTTTTTCTTTAATTTGTCTTTGCAGTCTATTTAGCTCTCTCTTGATGTTGGCCCCTCAGGGGGTTTACCTCTTTAGGTAAACACGGGTGTCACAATCCCGAGGTACCCTAGTGATCTGTCCTCTTTCTTTTCTTCTCTCCTCTACTCTTCTGCTTTTTATTCCTCTTCTCCCTCAGTGTGATTGCCTCGCAAGAGGTTGAGGGCTCCCCTTGAGTAGCTTTCGCCGCTCTGTTGCTATTAGCTACTCTTGGGGACTAAATCACCCACGTGTTTGCCGTGCGTGGAGACCCGTGTCCCTGGAAAGGAGGATCCTGGTAATTGAGGCCTCCAGAGACCAACACATTGCTTTGGCCTCTGCTTCAGGTAAACGGGAGGTGTGTTGTGGTCCTCAGCACATCAATCGGCTCTATGGATCAAGCGATCGGTACATCTACTGGGTGACTCGTTAAGGGTGGAGGCCACTTCAGGGATGTACTGTGAGCGTATAGGACCTGGCTAGCACTGGTGCAGCTGGTCTGCATCCCCTTGTTGGACTCGGTGGTGGGTGGTGCGGTCAGGTCCCGAAATTTTAATTTTCTTAAATGGAGAATAAAAATCAAACTTTTCTCCCGCGGGAGCAGCAACTTGAACAACTTAAACCAAAATATTTTGTTATCAAGAGGAAGGAGGGAAATTTCACAACTGTATCTCCTTTCCTCATAGCAAAAGGAATATCGGGAATAGTTGGGGAAGTTAAAAAAGTTCAGAAGATGCGCTCTGGTGACTTGCTTGTAGAGGCTGCATCAGACTCACAAGCAGCCATTCTGGCCAGTATGAAATCTTTGGCTAACATGGAAGTGACTGTCTCACCTCACGGAAACCTTAATTTCTCTTATGGTGTGATTTCCGCAAGGGATTTGTTATACTCGCCGACGGAGGAGATTCTGGACAACTTACAGGATCAGAAGGTCTGCGGCGTTCGACGCATTACAGTCAGACGGGAAGGTAACATTATTGATACCAAACACCTCGTCTTGACTTTTGCGACGCCAGACCTTCCGCAGCATGTAAAAGCTGCGTACATGAATTTACCCGTCAGGCCTTACATCCCAAATCCCTTGCGATGTTTTCAATGTCAGCGTTTCGGACACTCGAGAAACGCTTGCAGAGGCAAAATCACCTGTGCTCGCTGCGCGGTGATTGGCCACGATAGTTCGAACTGCAATGCGAAGGAGAGGTGTGTCAACTGTCACGGTGACCACCCCTCCTATTCTCGAAGTTGTCCTCAATACCTGATTGAAAAAGAAATTACTGCAATTAAGGTCAACCAAAAGTGTTCCTATCCGGAGGCGAGACGATTGGTCACTTCCCGTACTCCCCAGACTGGAGTCAGTTATGCCACAGCTGCCAGAAAAGTCACCAAATCGAGCAGCACACAAACTGAGCCAATTTTGGTTTCCCCAGTAAAATTACCCCAAATATCAGAAAAGCCTAAATTCAAAAAATCTCCTACATTTTCAAAAAAGCTCCTTTTGCAAAATCAAAGGCAGAAAAAGCTTTAAAATTGAGAAAAGCAAAAGCATCTATTTCCACCCATAATGCTTTCTCATGCCTGGAGACTGACGCGGTTTCTCTATTTCCCTCGGACGATGATGGATCGTTCGAGGATATGACAGAAGACCCGCCTTCCAGCTCCAGTAAAGGAGCTTTTAAAATTAAACAATAACTTCCTTTGTATCTTGGAACTGCCATGGTTTGCGATCACATCTTGATGACATCAAGTCTCTCATAACAACTTATAACCCCGCATGTGTTGCACTTCAGGAAACATTCCTGAAGTCAATTAATAACATTACTATGCGAGGGTTTAAAAGCTTTAGAAAAGACTGTGGTGACGATGGTGCAGTGTCTGGAGGTGTTTGCATATTAACATCCAACAACTATCCCAGCACTGCCCAACATTTAAATACTACACTACAGGCTGTAGCTGTGAAAATTCACACTTCATGCTTAATTACAGTCTGTAGTTTATATTTACCACCACACGATGTCATCCGCCAAGAGGAACTCGATGCATTAATAGATCAGCTGCCTACACCATTTCTGTTGTTAGGTGACTTTAACGGCCATAGTTCTTTGTGGGGAAATGACGATACTAATTCTCGCGGTCGGCAGATAGAGCGGTTTATTTCAGATAATAGTCTCTGTCTGCTGAATACCGACGAGAAAACATATTTCCATGTACCCACAAGAACGTTTCATTCTCTCGATCTAGCCATCTGTTCTCCATCTCTTCTGCCATTGTTAAATCTAATAGTAGGAAATGATCTGCATAACAGCGATCATTTTCCTCTCGTCATCTCCCAGACTGGAGGTAGTAGTGTAGGACAACGTCTACCTACTTACGTGTACAGTCGGGCAGATTGGACATTATTTACACAATTGGCAGTTGTTGATAATGAAATGGTTATGATCGACGATATTGATGATGCCATATATAAGGTCACCGAAGCAATATTGAATGCAGCTGATACATCAATTCCTAAGAGTTCCTTTATAACACACAGGCGTTGCAAACCTTGGTGGAACAAAGAATGCCAAGAGAGTTATAAAAAACAAAGGAAGTTATGGGGGTTATTTAGGAGGTACCCCACAGCGGAGAATCTTGTCGCCTTCAAGAGAGCAAGAGCTCTAGCTCGCAGAGCTCGTCGTCGAAGTCAGAAGGAATCTTGGTCTCGCTATGTCTCTTCAATTACATCTTCCACATCCAGTAAACAGTTGTGGAGAAAAGTGAAAGCAGCCAATGGGATTTATAAGGATTTCTCTATTCCTGATTTAAAATCCGGAGCTGCTGTATACTCTTCTCCTAAAGACATTGCTAATACCCTTGGTGAAACTTTTCCTAGCGTCTCAAGCAACGACTCTTACAGTCCTTCGTTTTTAAGGACTAAGAGTCGTGCTGAGCGAACACCAATTCGTTTCAACCATGCCTTACAACTGCGAATTTAGGATGTTGGAATTGAAAAGAGCATTAAAGCAGGCCCATGATACCAGCCCAGGACCTGATGGAATCAGCTATCAAATGCTTCGAAATTTAAGTCCAGACTCCCTATTGAACATATTACTTTTGTTCAATAGGATCTGGAATGAAAAGAAATTTCCTTCGGCTTGGAGTGAAGCGATAGTGATTCCGGTTCTTAAGGCTGGTAAAGATCCTTCAGATCCTTTAAATTATCGACCAATTGCTCTGACGAGTTGCTTCTGTAAGACTCTCGAACGTATGGTCAACGCCCGTCTCGTATATGTCTTAGAAAAAAATAAATATATACATATAAATCAGAGTGGCTTCCGTAAAGGGAGATCCACTCTTGATAATATCACATATTTGGAGACCCAAATCCGCAATGCTTTTGTGCGGAGAAACCATCTGGTCTCCATTTTCTTTGACATCGAGAAGGCATACGACCGTACATGGCGATATGGAATTCTCCGTTCATTATATAATTTTGGCTTTCGGGGTAATCTTCCGATATTCCTTGAAAATTTTTTAAGCTCCCGTGTTTTTAAAGTTCGTATTGGAACTGTATTTTCCAATACTTTTATTCAAGCCGAGGGTGTCCCCCAAGGCTCCATTTTAAGTGTCACAATTTTTAATTTATTCATCAGTAACATTCTACATCAACTACCACCATCAATAAATGGTACACTTTATGTTGACGACCTGCAAATATCATGTCAGGGTTCGAATATGCGTTTAATTGAGAGACAACTGCAAACAGCAGTTAACAAGCTTGCTGCATGGTGTGCTGAGAATGGCCATACTTTATCTCCTAGCAAGAGTAGATGTGTCCACTTCTGTAAAAAGACTAGCCTGCATAATGATCCAATAATTTACATCAACAACACTCCAATACAAGTAGTCAATGAAATAAAATTCGTGGGCATTATCTTTGACCGAAAATTAACTTTTCTTCCGCATATTTTGCATTTGCGGAAGAAGTGTGAGCGATCGCTTAATATCCTCAAGGTGTTGTCAAATACATCTTGGGGTGCAGATCGCACATCACTTCTTCGAGTATATCAGTCATTGATCTTGTCCCGCATTGACTACGGAAGTGTTGTTTACGGATCAGCTAGATCTTCCATCTTACGAAGGTTGGACACAGTTCATCACTCTGCTTTGAGGATATGTTCTGGCGCCTTCCGCACATCACCCGTCCAGAGTCTATATGCTGTTTGTGGACAACTACCCTTAGACCTGAGACGAATGCAGCAATCTCTCAATTATTACGCAAAAATTATGTCGACCCCACACCACCCATTACGTTCCATGGTTCCTAATGCCTCTCTTAAAAGACTGTTTGATGCTCGACCAATGAGCATCCCACCTTTTCTCACAAGAGCCAAATCATATCTGTGGCTCACAGACCTATGTGACATTTGGATAGAGACAATTAATACTTTTTCTCATCCGCCTTGGTATGATCCAACCATTATATTTAATAACTCTTTTGCTCAGTTTTTAAAATCAGACACAACACCTATTGTTTTTCAAATGCTATATTCCTCCCATCGCTGTCAGTATCAATCTTACACACCTGTATTCACAGATGGTTCAAAAACAGCAGGACATGTGGGCTGTGGAATTGTTATAAATAATACAGTTTTTAGCTACAGTCTACATTCGTCCTGCTCTATCTTTACCGCTGAAGCCACAGCTATCTTTTATGCCCTTCAGCATGTGAATACAGAAGATCATCGTCAATTTTGTATATATACTGACAGCATGAGTGTATTGGAAGCATTGAGGAACAATAGTTTTACTTGCCATCCTGTTGTGTCAAAGATTTTTAGAGCATTAGATTCCCTTGCTGGCAAGGGATATGATATTATATTTTGTTGGATACCAAGTCACGTAGGTCTTGATGGAAATGAGAGAGCGGATGCAGCAGCAAAGGCTGCATCAGATCCAATATTACCATCGGTTCCTCTCTCAGATGTGAGAAAGGCTATAAAAATGTTTATATATGGTCTATGGCAAGAATCATGGAACTTACAGGTCGTCAACAAATTACATACCATTTTTCCACCCCTCACCTCATTATCAGTTTTACCGTTACGAAGTGCTGATGTTAGATTAACTCGCCTTCGTATCGGACACACACGTTTCACACACAAACATTTGTTTTTAAGTGATTTAAATCCATGGTGTGAGACGTGTGATGAACCATTTACTGTTTATCATATTTTAATCTCATGTTCCACTTTTAACGTCTACCGTTTTAAATTTTTCAAAACAAACCTTTTAACTCTATTTGATTTGTTGGGGGAACCACCCCACCAAAACCTATTTGCTTATTTGAGAGCAATAGGTTTTTTAAACTTCATATGATTTACATTTATACATTTTAAGATTTTATATATATTTGATTTATTTTATTTATGGTATACATTTTAAGATAACTTATACACTGATTTTTGTGTTTTAATATTTTAATGTTGCTTGGGTTTTAATATATATATGAAAAAAAAAATAAGAAAGAAAAAATATTAAATAAAAAAAAATATTCTTCAAAAACTTTTTCTTGGCGCAGCATGTCCATTTTTGGACCTTGCGCCATAAAACCCAACCAACCAAACCAAACCAAACCAAACCAGAGTGGCTTTCGTAAAGGAAGATCCACTCTTGATAATATGATATACTTGGAAACTGAAATCCGCAACGCTTTTGTGCGGAGAAATCATTTAGTTTCCATTTTCTTCGACATAGAGAAGGCTTATGACCATACATGGCGATATGGAATTCTCCGGACATTATATGATTTTGGCTTTCGGGGTAATCTGCCGATATTCCTACAGAATTTTTTATGCTCCCGTGGTTTTAAAGTACGTATTGGAAGCTATACATCCAATACTTTTACACAATCTGAGGGTGTTCCTCAGGGCTCTGTTTTAAGCGTCACACTTTTTAGTCTCTTCATCAGTAACATACTTCATCAGCTTCCATCATCCGTACATGGTACTTTGTTTGTAGACGACCTGCAAATATCATGCGAGGGGTCTAATATGCGATTAATTGAGAGACAACTGCAAACAGCAGTTAACAAACTTGCTGCATGGTGTGCTGAGAATGGCCACACTTTATCTCCTAGCAAGAGTAGATGTGTCCACTTCTGTAGAAAGACTAGCCTTCATAATGATCCAGTTATTAAAATCAACAACTTCCCAATACAAGTAGTCAATGAAATAAAATTTTTGGGAATTACCTTTGACAAAAAATTATCCTTCCTTCCGCATGTTTTGTATTTGCGGAAGAAGTGTGAGCGATCGCTTAATATCCTCAAGGTGTTGTCAAATACATCTTGGGGTGCAGATCGCACATCACTACTTCGCATTTATCAGTCATTGATTTTATCCCGCATTGACTACGGAAGTGTTGTTTATGGATCGGCTAGATCTTCTATTTTACGAAGTCTGGACACAGTTCATCACTCTGCTTTGAGGATATGCTCTGGGGCATTCCGCACATCACCCGTCCAGAGTCTATACGTTGTATGTCATCAACTACCGTTAGACCTGAGACGAATGCAGCAAACTCTCAATTATTACGCAAAAATTATGTCAGTTCCACATCACCCCTTACGTTCCATGGTTCCTACTGCCTCTCTTAAAAGACAGTTTGATGCTCGACCAATGAGCATCCCACCTTTTCTCACAAGAGCCAAATCTTATCTGCGGCTCACAGACCTATGTGATGTTCGGATAGAGTCTATTGATTATTTTGCTCATCCGCCTTGGTATGATCCAACCATTAATTTTAATAACTCTTTTGCTCAGTTTTCAAAATCAGACACAATACCTATTGTTTTTCAAACGCTATTTTCCTCCCATCGCTGTCAGTATCAATCATACACACCTGTATTCACGGATGGTTCAAAATCAGCAGGACACGTGGGCTGTGGAGTTGTTATAAATAACACAGTTTTTAGTCACAGTCTACATTCGTCCTGCTCCATCTTTACTGCTGAAGCCGCAGCTATCTTTTATGCGCTTCAGCATGTGAATACAGATAATCATCGTCAATTTTGTATGTATACTGACAGCATGAGTGTATTGGAAGCATTGAGAAACAATAGTTTTACTTGCCATCCTGTTGTGTCAAAGATTTTTAGAGCATTAGATTCCCTTGCTGGCAAGGGATATGATATTTTATTTTGTTGGATACCAAGTCACGTAGGTCTTGATGGAAATGAGAGAGCGGATGCAGCAGCAAAGGCTGCATCAGACCCAATATTACCATCGGTCCCTCTCTCAGATGTGAGAAAGGCTATAAAAAGTTTTATATATGGTCTATGGCAGGAATCGTGGAACTTACAGGTCGTCAGCAAATTACATACCATATTCCCATCCCTCACCTCATTATCAGTTTTACCGTTACGAAGTGCTGATGTTAGATTAACTCGCCTTCGTATCGGACACACACGTTTCACACACAGACATTTGTTTTTAAATGAACTAAATCCATGGTGTGAAACGTGTGATGAACCATTTACTGTTTATCATATTTTAATTTCATGTCATGATTTTAACCAACAACGTTTACACTTTTTTAATACAGATTTTTTAACTTTATTTGATTTAATAGGGGATCTACCCCATAGAAACCTATTTGCCTTTTTAAGGGCAATAGGTTTTTTACATTATATTTAAATGTTATTTTAAAATATATTGTGATATACTTTATATTTTATTAATAGATTTTAAAATTATATATACACTTATTTTTGTTTTTTAAAGTTTTAATGTTGTTTGGGTCAAAAAAAAATAAATAATTAGAACAAAACATAAATATATACATCAGAAATAGTTTTCTTGGCGCAGCATGTCCAATTTTGGACCTTGCGCCATAAAACCCAACCAACCAACCAACCAACCTCTCTTGATGTTGGGGTCCAGGGTATTGTGCCATCTTTTTCTGACATTATTTTTGGTTTTAATCAGTTCTTTAATCTCTTTTGGAATTTTGTTATATTGATGTTCGTGAATTTGTAATGTGCTGCTTTCATTTATGGCCGTATGAATTTTGATTTCAAAGTCTTCGACTGCTTTGTTGAGATCCTGTGTTGTATAAATTATAGGGTTGCCGGTGAGAGACTGACTCAAGTTATTCCTGAACTTATCCCAGTTGGTTTTGGTGATGGTTCTTTCATGCATAGGGACCGTGTTATTTGGTCCAATATCTATAATGACCGGATTATGGTCACTAGAGAGTTCTGAGATGGAACGACATTGGAAAATGGTGTTGTTTTTTGAGATGGCTATGTCGATAGTTGAGCAGGTGAAAAGTCCGTAAGAGTAGCATGTGGGTTCGTCTGGTACAAACAGATTAATATTATTGTTTTCAATATATTCGTTTAGAATTTTGCCATTTTTGTTGACTCGGCTTTGAGGGCTCCACTTGGGATGCTTTGAGTTCAAGTCCCCAGTGATGATGACTGAACTTGCAGAGTCAAGGATGTTTTTGATATCTTTGGTGTCAAGAGTGTTGGAAGGTGGGAAGTATACAGATGCAATGGCAAGTTTAGAATTATTAGCAGTCTCTAGTATAATAGAAGTGTTTTCCATGGAATTTGAGCTGAAGTTGGTGATGTCATATTTGAAGCAATTTTTAATATAGATGGCAGTTCCTCCGCCTCTGAGTGTAGTTCTATCAGTTCTTATGCAATTGTAATTAGGAATAGATGCTCTTAGACCTGCATTAAAGTGTGTTTCTTGAAACAATTTCGGCTGGCTGCGCCGTCTTCTCGAGGTCTCTAGGACCTCACCCTCGTTCTGTTCTGTTCATTGTACATAACTGAGTGCCTGCCCTAAGGCATCTACTCATTCATCTGAGTTTAAAAAATTAAGAGAAAGAAATTAAGTGAGTGTAGATATGAAAGTAAAGAATTAGGCAAAAGCCTTGGAGAGTATTGCGTCTGATGAGAAAAAGGCCGCAATTGGTCTGACTTGAGCATCCCCAGGAAGGATATGTGAATCGAAAAGTTGATCAAAGTTTCCAGCTTGGCACTTGGATGCTTGCTTGTAAAAGTTGATATTTAGCTTTTGAATGAATTGAGATAAATCTTCCAGATTAAGATCTTTTTGAATGTTTTTATTTCTTACAAAGTAAGGGGCATTTATAATTCTGCGAAGGATTTTGTTTTGGAAGGTATTTAATAATTTTAAATTTTGTTTGGTATATGAACACCAGGCAGGGGAAGCATACGTGATGATAGGTCTGATAGTAGAATTATATAAAAGCCTTTTAAGTTTAAGTTTGAATGCGGTCCAATTAATGATCTAAGTTTGTGATATGCATGCCAAGATGCAGCAATTTTAGATTTAATATGTGCAATCCAGGTAAGTCTATTGTCGATGAGAAGTCCAAGCTATTTAGCTTTAGTTACTTTTTCAACAGGTTGTCCAAAAATATAGAGTTGATTGTGAACTTTATGTTTTCCAGGTTTTCTGCTGATGACAATGAGTTTAGATTTAGATGCATTAATGGCAATTTTCCAGCTGTCGCACCAGGCTTCTATGTCAGTAATTTTATTTTGTAGTTTGGAAATTGCATAGTTAGGATTCTTGGATCTAACAACGATCCCAGTGTCATCAGCATAAAATGCAGTTAGGCTGTGTCTGTCATCTTTAATTGGGAAGTCGGCTGTGTAAAATAAATATAGAATAGGTCCTAATATGCTTCCCTGCGGGACGCCGGCATTTATTGGTCTGGTGGTGGAGATACAATTATTAAGTTTGATGTGGAATTTTCTATGATTAAGATAGCTATTTATTATAAACACAATATGAGCAATACCAATACGTAATAATTTGAAGATGAGGCCATGATGCCAAACTCTGTCAAAGGCTTTGGCAACATCTAACATGAGAAAAGCAGAGTGTTCTTTGAGATATGATCCTTTGCCAATGAATTCGCATATTCTGATAAGTTGTTTAGTAGTAGAAAGGTCTTGTCTGAAGCCAAATTGTTCTATTGGGATTAATTTTATGTATATTTTAAGTCTATTGTAGATGATTCTTTCAAATATTTTAGATAAGGTAGGTAGGAGACTAATTGGACGATGATTTTCTGGATTAGTAGGATCTTTTCCTGGCTTGGGGAATAAGATGATTTCCGCTTCTTTCCAGTAATCAGGGAAGTAATTTATATTCAGACAGGAATTGAAAATGTTGGTAATATATTTAATATAATTATCTGGAAGATTTTTAATAATATTATTAGTGATTTTATCAAATCCCGGAGCTTTGCGTTTTCTGAGTTTAGCAATAATATTGAGAATTTCTTCTTCAGTTGTATTATCTATGGGTTCAGCAATATAATTTTGAAGAAAAGAGGAGGTTTCATTAAGAATGTTTTCAGTGAAGTTGTTATTGGTAGAGGAGTTTTCCTGAAATTGATTCTCCATGGTATCTGCAAAAATTTCGGCTTTTTCGTTATCAGTGTAAACGAAACCATATTAAGCTAGAATTGCTCTATTAATGCTTTTATCTTTTTTCAAAATTTTTGTTAAAGTCCAAAGAGAGTTATCTTGAGTGCTTAAGGAGTTGATTTTATCTTCCCAATTTGCTTGCTTCAAAGAGGCACATTTTTCTTTAATTTTTCTATTTAAGGCATTCATTTGTGTTTTAAAGGCAGGATTTAGAGATTTTTGAGTGTTTTCTAATTTTATTACGTTCCTTAATCAGATTTTTGATATCTTTGGGAAGAGCTATATAATTTTTAATAAAATTAGTTTTAATAGAAGAGTTGTTGTATGCTTTTAAGATATTGTTAGTGAGTTTAAAAACTTGATTATTAATATCATTAGGGGAGTTTTGATGTTTAAACTCATCTTTGCAGATATAGAGGATATTATGAAACAGGTTCCAGTCAGTTTTAATGATTTCACGATGGAAGTCTTCAGGTTCGAAACCTGCAACAGCAATGACTGGTACATGATCAGAAGAGAGAACAGGTGAGACATCGACTGCTAAATTTAGATTATAGTTGGTTATGATGAGGTCAAGAATGTCTGGTTTTCTATTGTGGTCAAAAGGATAATACGTAGGAGAATCAGGTGCATATATATTAAGTTTTAGTTCATCAGCAAGGCTATATAAGATGTGTCCATTATTATTATTATTATTGCAACCCCAATTGGTGTGTTTAGAATTTAAATCTCCACCTAAGATGGTAGGATAATTGTCCAGGAATAGTTGTTTAATAACTTGAGCCCCTCAGGGGGTTTACCTTCTTTAGGTAAACACGGGTGTCACAATCCCGAGGTACCCTAGTGATCTATCCTCTTCTTTCTTTTCCTCTCTCTTCTACTGTTCTGCTTTTTCTTCCTCTTCTCCCTCAGTGTGATTGCCTCGCAAGAGGTTGAGGGCTCCCCTTGAGTAGCTTTCGCCGCTCTGTTGCTATTAGCTACTCTTGGGGACTAAATCACCCACGTGTTTGCCGTGCGTGGAGACCCGTGTCCCTGGAAAGGAGGATCCTGGTAATTGAGGCCTCCAGAGACCAACACATTGCTTTGGCCTCTGCTTCAGGTAAACGGGAGGTGTGTTGTGGTCCTCAGCACATCAATCGGCTTAATGGATCAAGCGATCGGTACATCTACTGGGTGACTCGTTAAGGGTGGAGGCCACTTCAGGGATGTACTGTGAGCGTATAGGACCTGACTAGCACTGGTGCAGCTGGTCTGCATCCCCTTGTTGGACTCGGTGGTGGGTGGTGCCGTCAGGTCCCGAATTTTCCAATTTAAATATGGAAAGTAATATTTCTATTCTCCCACGGGAGCAAACATTTTCACTATTAAATGCAAAGTTTTATGTAATTAAAAGGAAAGAGGGTACTTTTGATACAGTATCCCCTTTCCTCATCCAAAAAGCTATAACAGGCACAGTCGGTGAAGTGAAGAGCACTAGAAAATTGCGTTCTGGTGATTTAATGGTTGAAGTTGTCTCTAAAATTCAAGCAGCTCAGATTGTGAACTTGAATATGCTAGCTAACCTTGAGGTGTCTGTCTCGCCTCATACAAACCTTAACTTTTCTCGTGGTGTGATATCCGCCAAGGATTTGCTTAACACGCCTACGGATGAGATACTAGAAAATCTAAAAGAGCAAAAGGTCTGTGCTGTAAAACGCATTACTGTCAGGAGAGATGATAAAGTTATTAATACTAAACATCTCATCCTGACATTTGCGACGCCAGACCTACCGCAGCATATTAAAGCAGCGTATATGCATCTCTCCGTTAGGCCATTTATTCCAAATCCTTTGCGTTGTTTCCAGTGCCAGAGATTTGGTCACGCTAAAGCGGCTTGCAGGGGCAAACTGACTTGCGCTCGCTGCGCAGCAGTTGGCCACGACAGTTCGTCTTGCACTGCAAAGGAGAGGTGTGTCAACTGTAAGGGTGACCACCCCTCCTACGCTAGAAGTTGTCCTATCTGGGTACTGGAAAAGGAGGTCACCACCACGAAAGTTAAAAATAACTGTTCATATCCGGAAGCGAGACGGGCTGTTACAGCTCGAACACCTCAAGTTGGAGTTAGCTATGCAACTGCCGCCGCAAAAGTCACCAGAACGACTAGCACACAAACAGATGCTCTCTCACTTCCGATTGTTAAATTACCCCCTGTATATGTACAGAAGCCAAAATCGACATCCACATCGTCTAATCGTAGAAAAGCTCCTATAGCTAAATCTAAAGCCTTAAAGGCTTTAAAACTAAAATCAGCAAAAGAGGGCATTATTAGGCCCTCCATATCCACCCGTAAAGCCACTTCAGGAAACATTCCTGAAGTCCAGCAATAACATTTCCATGCGTGGGTTTAGAAGCTTTAGAAAAGACTGTGGTGACGATGGTGCAGTGTCTGGAGGTGTTTGTATAATAACATCTAATACTTTTCCCAGCACTGCCCATCCATTGAATACTACTCTACAGGCTGTTGCTGTAAGAATTCATACTACATGCTTATTAACAGTCTGTAGTTTATATTTACCACCACATGATGTCATCCGCCAAGAGGAACTCGATGCATTAACAGATCAGCTGCCAACACCATTTCTGTTGTTAGGTGACTTTAACGGCCATAGTTCTTTGTGGGGAAATGATGATACTAATTCTCGCGGTCGGCAGATAGAGCGGTTTATTTCAGATAATAGTCTCTGTCTGCTGAATACCGACGAGAAGACATATTTCCATGTACCCACAAGAACGTTTCATTCTCTCGATCTAGCCATCTGTTCTCCATCTCTTCTGCCATTGTTAAATCTAATAGTAGGAAATGATCTGCATAACAGCGATCATTTTCCTCTCGTCATCTCCCAGACTGGAGGTAGTAGTGTAAGACAACGCTTACCTACTTACGTGTACAGTCGGGCAGATTGGACGTTATTTACACAATTGGCAGTTGTTGATAACGAAATGGTTACGATCGATGATATTGATGATGCCATATATAAGGTCACCGAAGCAATATTGAATGCAGCTGATGCGTCAATTCCTAAGAGTTCCTTTACAACACACAGGCGTTGCAAACCTTGGTGGAACAAAGAATGTCAACAAACTTATAGAAAACAAAGGAAGTTATGGGGGTTATTTCGGAGGTACCCCACAACGGAGAATCTTATCGCCTTCAAGAGAGCAAAAGCACTAGCTCGCAGAGCTCGTCGTCGAAGTCAGAAGGAATCCTGGTCCTGCTATGTATCTTCAATAACATCTTCAACTTCCAGTAAGCAGTTGTGGAGAAGGGTGAAAGCAGCCAATGGAATTTATAGAGAATTTTCTATTCCTATTTTAAAATCCGGAGCTGCTATATACTCTTCTCCTACGGATATTGCTAACGTCCTTGGTGAAGCATTTGCTAACGTCTCAAGCTCGAACTCTTATAGTCCTTCGTTCTTGAGGACTAAGAGTCGTGCTGAGCGAGTACCAATTCGCTTCAACCATCGACATACTTTACCGTACAACTGTGAATTTGGAATGTTTGAATTAAAGAAAGCTTTACAGCAGGCCAAAAATACCAGTCCAGGACCTGATGGAATCAGTTATCTCATGCTTCAAAATTTGAGTCCAGACTCCCTGTTGAACTTACTTTACCTGTTCAATAGGATCTGGACGGAAAATGAATTTCCATCTCTATGGCAAGAAGCAATAGTGATTCCTGTCCTAAAGGCTGGTAAGGATCCTTCAGATCCTTCAAATTATCGACCAATTGCTCTGACGAGCTGCTTATGTAAGACTCTCGAACGTATGGTCAACGCCCGTCTCGTATATGTCTTAGAAAAAAATAATTGTATACATATCAATCAGAGTGGCTTCCGTAAAGGGAGATCCACTCTTGATAATATAACATATTTGGAGACCCAAATCCGCAATGCTTTTGTGCGGAGGAACCATCTGGTCTCCATTTTCTTTGACATCGAGAAGGCATACGACCGTACATGGCGATATGGAATTCTCCGTACATTATATGATTTTGGCTTTCGGGGTAATCTGCCGATATTCCTACAAAATTTTTTATGCTCCCGTGGTTTTAAAGTACGTATTGGAAACTATACTTCCAATACTTTTACACAATCTGAGGGTGTTCCTCAGGGCTCTATTTTAAGCGTCACACTTTTTAGTCTCTATATCACTAACATTCTTCATCAGCTTCCATCATCCGTACATGGTACTTTGTTTGTAGACGACCTGCAAATATCATGCGAGGGGTCTAATATGCGATTAATTGAGAGACAACTGCAAACAGCAGTTAACAAACTTGCTGCATGGTGTGCTGAGAATGGCCATACTTTATCACCAAGCAAGAGTAAATGTGTCCACTTCTGTAAAAAGACTAGCTTGCATAATGATCCAATAATTTACATCAACAACACTCCAATACAAGTAGTCAATGAAATAAAATTCTTGGGTATTATCTTTGACAGAAAATTGACCTTTCTTCCGCATATTTTACATTTGCGGAAGAAGTGTGAGCGATCGCTTAATATCCTCAAGGTGTTGTCAAATACATCTTGGGGTGCAGATCGCACATCACTACTTCGAATTTATCAGTCATTGATTTTATCCCGCATTGACTACGGAAGTGTAGTTTATGGATCGGCTAGATCTTCTGTTTTACGAAGATTGGACACAGTTCATCACTCTGCTTTGAGGATATGCTCTGGGGCATTCCGCACATCCCCCGTCCAGAGTCTACACGTGGTTTGCCATCAATTACCGTTAGACCTGAGACGTATGCAGCAGTCTCTCAGTTATTATGCTAAAATCATGTCGACCCCTGATCATCCATTACGTTCTATGATTCCTAATGCCTCTTTGAAACGACTATATGATGCTCGTCCATTGAGCATCCCACCTTTTCTCACAAGAGCCAAATCACATCTCTGGCTCACAGACCTATGTGATGTTCGGATAGAGTCAACTAATCAATTTCTCTATCCACCTTGGTATGAACCAACAAATACCTTTATAAATACCTTTGCTCAATTTAAAAAATCGGACACAACACCTATTGTTTTTCAGCAGCTGTACTATTCTCATCGCTGTCAGAATCAATTATACAAACCTGTATTCACAGATGGTTCTAAAACAGCAGGACATGTGGGCTGTGGAGTTTTTATTAATAATACAGCGTTTAGTTACAGCCTACATTCGTCCTGCTCCATCTTTACTGCTGAAGCAACTGCTATATACTATGCGCTTCAGCATGTGAATACAGGCGATTACCATAAATATTGTATCTATACTGACAGCATGAGTATTATTGAAGCTTTGAAAGACAATAGTGTTACCTGTCATCCTGTTGTGTCCAAAATTTTTAAAGCATTGGATTCCCTTGCTGGCAAGGGAAAAGAAATTGTATTTTGTTGGATACCAAGCCACATGGGTCTTGAAGGAAATGAGAGAGCAGATGCAGCTGCAAAGGCTGCATCAGATCCAATATTACCATCGGTTCCTCTCTCAGATGTGAGAAAGGCTATAAAAAGTTCTATATATGGTCTTTGGCAGGAGTCATGAACTTGCAGGTCGGCAACAAGTTGCATAATATCTTCTCATCCCTCACCTCATCGTCAGTTTTACCGATACGAAGTGCTGATGTAAGATTAACCCGCCTTCGTATCGGACACACACGTTTCACACATAGACATTTGTTTCTAAATGAATTAAATCCTTGGTGTGAAGCGTGTGATGAACCATTCACTGTTTATCATATTTTAATTTCATGTTCATATTTTAACCAATATCGTTTACACTTTTTTAAATGTGATATTTTAACATTATATGATTTGCTTGGGGAATCACCCCACAGGAACCTATTTGCCTTTTTGAGGGCAATAGGTTTTATACATAATATTTAATTTTTGTTTTCTAAGTTTTTATAACATATGTTTTTTTGATTTTCATTTTATACTTTATATTATGATTTTAATGTAAAATGTATACACTGATTTTTGTATTTTAAAAGTTTTAATGTTGCTTGGGTTTAAGAAAAAAAATAATGTAAAAAAAAAAATAATAATAAAAAAAATATTAAATAAATATATGCTTCATAACTATATTCTTGGCGCAGCGTGTCCGTTCTTGGACCTTGCGCCATAAAACCCAACCAACCAACCAACCAACCACCCGTAAAGCCTTGACCCTGGAGGCTGACGCTGTTTCATTACATCCCTCGGACGATGATCTATCGCTCGAGGAGATGTCAGATGACATGCCTTCCAGCTCCGGGAAAGGAGCTTTTCAAATTCAATAATAACTTCCTTTGTTTCTTGGAACTGCCATGGTTTGCGTTCTCATCATGATGACATCAAGTCTATAATTTCAGCCTACAACCCCGCATGTGTTGCGCTTCAGGAAACATTCCTGAAGTCCCACAATAGTTTATCCATGCGTGGGTTTAAAAGCTATAGAAAAGACTGTGGTGATGATGGCTCAGTGTCTGGAGGTGTATGTATATTAACATCTAATACTTTTCCCAGCACTGTCCATCCATTGAATACTACGCTACAGGCTGTTGCAGTAAGAATTCATACTTCATGCTTATTAACAGTCTGTAGTTTATATTTACCACCACATGATGTCATCCGCCAAGAGGAACTCGATGCATTAATAGATCAGCTGCCAACACCATTTCTGCTGTTAGGAGACTTTAACGGCCATAATTCTTTGTGGGGAAGTGATGATACAAATTCTCGCGGTAGGCAGATAGAGCGGTTTATTTCAGATAATAGTCTCTGTCTGCTTAATACCGACGAGAAGACATATTTCCATGTACCCACAAGAACATTTCATTCTCTCGATCTAGCCATTAGTTCTCCCTCACTTCTGCCATTGTTAAATTTAAATGTAGGAAATGATCTGCATAATAGCGATCATTTTCCTCTCGTCGTCTCCCAGACTGGAGGTAGTAGTGTAGAACAACGTCTACCTACTTACGTGTACAGTCGGGCAGATTGGACGTTATTTACACAATTGGCAGTTATTGATAACGAAATGGTTATGATCGAAAATATTGATGAAGCCGTATATAATGTCACCGAAACAATTGTTAATGCAGCTGACGCATCAATACCTAAGAGTTCCCCTATACCACACAGGCGTTGCAAACCTTGGTGGAATGATGAATGTCAAAAAACCTATAAGAAACAGAGGAAGTTATGGGGGTTATTTCGGAGGTACCCCACAACGGAGAATCTTATCGCCTTTAAGAGAGCAAAAGCTTTAGCTCGCAGAACTCGTCGCCGAAGTCAGAAGGAATCCTGGTCTCGCTATGTATCATCAATTACTTCTTCCACATCCAGTAAACAGTTATGGAGAAAAGTGAAAGCAGCCAATGGAATCTATAGAGAATGTTCAATTCCTATTTTGAAATCCGGAGCTGCCATATACTCTTCTCCTAAGGACATCGCTAACGTCCTTGGTGAAACCTTTGCTAGCGTCTCAAGCAACGACTCTTATAGTCCTTCGTTCTTAAGGACAAAGAGTCGTGCTGAGCGAACACAAATTCGTTTCAACCATGGACAAGCTTTGCCTTATAACTGTGAATTTCGGATGTTGGAATTGAAGAGAGCATTACAGCAGGCCAATAATACCAGTCCAGGACCTGATGGAATCAGCTATCAAATGCTTCGAAATTTAAGTCCAGATTCCCTATCGAACTTATTAATTTTGTTTAATAGGATCTGGACAAAAAGCACATTTCCATCACCTTGGAGCGAAGCAATAGTGATTCCAATCCTTAAGGCTGGTAAGGATCCTTCTGTTCCTTCGAGTTATCGACCAATAGCTCTGACGAGTTGCTTATGTAAGACTCTCGAACGTATGGTCAACGCCCGTCTCGTATATGTCCTAGAAACAAATAAATGTATTCATATCAATCAGAGTGGCTTCCGTAAAGGAAGATCCACTCTTGATAACATCATATATTTGGAAACGCAGATCCGCAACGCCTTTGTGCGGAGGAATCATCTCGTTTCCATTTTCTTTGACATCGAGAAGGCATATGACCGTACATGGCGATACGGAATTCTCCGTACATTATATGATTTTGGCTTTAGGGGTAATCTTCCGATATTCCTAAAAAATTTTCTACGCTCCCGTTTATTTAAAGTACGTATTGGAACTGCTTTTTCCAATACTTTTATTCAAGCCGAGGGTGTACCCCAAGGCTCTATTTTAAGTGTTACACTTTTTAACCTTTACATCAGTTGCATCCTACATCAAATCTCACCTCCTGTTTATGGCACGCTGTATGTTGATGACCTGCAAATATCATGTGAGGGTTCTAACATGCGTTTAATTGAGAGACAACTACAAACAACTGTCAACAAACTTGCTGCATGGTGTGCTGAGAATGGCCACACATTATCTCCGAGCAAGAGTAATTGTGTCCATTTCTGCAGGAAGACCAGCCTACACAATGATCCTACTATCTGTATTAACAATACACCTATCCCTGTTGTCAACGAGATAAAATTTTTAGGTATAACATTTGACCGAAAGTTGAATTTTCTTCCGCATGTTCTTCATTTGCGGAAGAAGTGCGAGCGATCGCTTAATATCCTCAAGGTGCTTTCTAATACATCTTGGGGTGCTGATCGCACGTCACTACTTCGTGTCTACAAATCAATAATTTTATCTCGTATTGACTATGGGTGTGTTGTGTATGGATCTGCTAGGTCTTCTGTTCTACGCAGACTGGATACAATACATCACTCTGCTTTGAGAATATGCTCAGGCGCATTCCGCACATCACCCGTCCAGAGTCTATATGCAATATGTCAACAATTGCCTTTAGACCTGAGACGAATGCAGCTGTCTCTCAATTATTATGCAAAAATCATGTCTGACCCTCATCATCCATTACGTTCCATGACTACTCCACCTGCACTAATGAGGCTGTATGACGCACGTTCATACAGCATTCAACCTTTTCTCACACGAACAAAATCTGCTCTTTTATTATCTGACCTATGTGGTGTCCGTTTTGACAAAATGGAGTATTTATCTCATCCACCTTGGTATGATCCACAGATTAAAATCATTAATCCTTTTGTTCGTTTTAGAAAATCAGACACAACAACTACTGTTTTCCAGCAGCTATATGCCTCACATCGCTGTCAGTATACTACGTACACACCAGTTTTCACAGATGGATCAAAATCTGCAGGACATGTTGGTTGTGCTGTAGTTATTGAGAACAAAACTCTGAGCTACAGCCTCCATCCATCCTGTTCCATCTTCTCTGCTGAAGCAACTGCTATACATCAAGCTCTTCAGCAGATGAATACAAGTTATACCTTTAAATACTGCGTGTACACTGACAGTTTGAGTGTGTTGGAGGCTTTGCGGAACAGTAGTTTTGACTGTCATCCCGTTGTGTCTAGAATTTTCCGAGCATTAGATTCCCTTGCTGGCAAGGGATATGAAATAATTTTCTGCTGGATCCCAAGTCATGTAGGTCTCGATGGTAATGAAAGGGCTGATGCAGCTGCTAAATCTGCATCTGGCCCATCTCTTCCATCCATTCCTTTGTTTGATGTGAGAAAATGTGTTAAAAAACTTATTCAAGATCTTTGGCAGGAGTCTTGGAACATGCAGGTCACTAATAAATTGCAGGCCATATTTCCATACATCACCTCATTAACAGTTTTACCGATACGAATTGCTGATGTAAGATTAACTCGCCTTCGTATCGGACACACACGTTTCACACATAGACATTTGTTTCTAAATGAATTAAATCCATGGTGTGAAACGTGTGATGAACCATTCACTGTTTATCATATTTTAATTTCATGTCATGATTTTAACCAACAACGTTTACAATTTTTTAAAACTGATTTTATAACTTTATCTGATATAATAGGAGATCCACAACATAAAAACCTATTTGCTTTCTTAAGGGCAATAGGTTACATACATTTTATTTAATTTGTATGTTGGATTTTAAAATTTTATACATATATTTGATATTCTTTCTTTATATTTTTTAAATTGATTTTAAAATAATGTATACACAGATTTTTGTTTTTTAAAATTTTAATGTTGCTTGGGTTTTTTTAAAAAAAATAAATAAATAAGTAAATAAAATTGAAATAAAAATAAAACTACAAAAAACTTTTCCTTGGCGCAGCATGTCCAATTTTGGACCTTGCGCCATAAAACCCAACCAACCAACCAACCAACCGCATGTGTTGCGCTTCAGGAGACATTCCTGAAGTCCAGCAATAGTTTCACCATGCGCGGGTTTAAAAGCTTTAGAAAAGACTGTGGTGACGATGGTGCAGTGTCTGGAGGTGTTTGTATACTAACATCTAATACTTTTCCCAGCACTGCCCATCCATTGAATACTACTCTACAGGCTGTTGCTATAAGAATTCATACTTCATGCTTGTTGACAGTCTGTAGTTTATATTTGCCACCACACGATGTCATCCGCCAAGAGGAACTCGATGCATTAGTATATCAGCTGCCAACACCATTTCTGCTGTTAGGTGACTTTAACGGCCATAGTTCTTTGTGGAGAAATGATGATACTAATTCTCGCGGTCGGCAGATAGAGCGGTTTATTTCAGATAATAGTCTCTGTCTGCTTAATACCGACGAGAAGACATATTTCCATGTACCCACAAGAACATTTCATTCTCTCGATCTAGCCATTTGTTCTCCATCTCTTCTGCCATTGTTAAATCTAATAGTAGGAAATGATCTGCATAACAGCGATCATTTTCCTCTCGTCATCTCCCAGACTGGAGGTAGTAGTGTAAGACAACGCTTACCTACTTACGCGTACAGTCGGGCAGATTGGACGTCATTTACACAATTGGCAGTAATTGATAATGAAATGGTTACGATCGATGATATTGATGATGCCATATATAAGGTCACCGAAGCAATATTGAATGCAGCTGATGCGTCAATTCCTAAGAGTTCCTTTACAACACACAGGCTTTGCAAACCTTGGTGAAACAAAGAATGTCAACAAACTTATAGAAAACAAAGGAAGTTATGGGGGTTATTTCGGAGGTACCCCACAACGGAGAATCTTATCGCCTTCAAGAGAGCAAAAGCATTAGCTCGCAGAGCTCGTCGTCGAAGTCAGAAGGAATCCTGGTCTCGCTATGTATCCTCAATTACTTCTTCCACATCCAGTAAACAGTTGTGGAGAAGAGTGAAAGCAGCCAATGGAATATATAGAGAGTTTTCCATTCCTATTTTGAAATCCGGAGCTGCTATATACTCTTCTCCTAAGGACATCGCTAATGTCCTTGGTGAAACCTTTGCTAGCGTCTCAAGCAACGACTCTTATAGTCCTTCGTTCTTAAGGACAAAGAGTCGTGCTGAGCGAACACCAATTCGTTTCAACCATGGACAAGCTTTGCCTTACAACTGTGAATTTCGGATGTTGGAATTGAAGAGAGCATTACAGCAGGCCCATGATACTAGCCCAGGACCAGATGGAATCAGCTATCAAATGCTTCGTCATTTAAGTCCAGATTCCCTGTTGAACTTACTTTACCTGTTCAATAGGATCTGGACTGAAAATAAATTTCCATCACTTTGGAGCGAAGCAATAGTGATTCCAATCCTTAAGGCTGGTAAGGATCCTTCTGTTCCTTCAAGTTATCGACCAATAGCTCTGACGAGTTGCTTGTGTAAGACTCTCGAACGTATGGTCAATGCCCGCCTCACCTATGTCTTAGAAATAAATAAATATATCCATATCAATCAGAGTGGCTTCCGTAAAGGAAGGTCCACTCTTGATAATATCACATATTTGGAGACCCAAATCCGCAATGCTTTTGTGCGGAGGAACCATCTGGTCTCCATTTTCTTTGACATCGAGAAGGCATACGACCGTACATGGCGATATGGAATTCTCCGTAGGATGTATGATTTTGGCTTTAGGGGTAATTTGCCGATATTTATACAAAACTTTTTACGCTCCCGTGGTTTTAAAGTTCGTATTGGTACCCTTTTGTCCAATACTTTTAACCAACCTGAAGGTGTTCCTCAGGGAAGTATTTTAAGTGTCACACTTTTTAATATTCATATCAGTACCATACTTCATCAACTTTCACCTCCTGTACATGGTACTTTGTATGTTGATGACCTGCAAATATCTTGTGAAGGGTCTAACATGAATTTAATTGAGAGACAATTACAAACATCTGTTAATAAAATTGCTGCATATTGTGCTGAGAATGGCCATACACTATCTCCTAGCAAGAGCAATTGTGTCCATTTCTGCAGGAAGACTAGCCTCCACAATGATCCCGTTATTCATATAAACAACACACTTATACCAGTGGTCAGTGCGGTAAAATTCCTCGGAGTGATATTTGACCGTAAATTAACCTTTCTTCCGCATATATTATATCTGCGGAAGAAGTGCGAGCGATCGTTCGATATCCTCAAGGTGCTTTCAAACACATCTTGGGGTGCTGATCGCACGTCACTCCTCCGAGTTTACCAATCTCTAATTTTATCCCGCATAGACTACGGTTGTGTTGTTTACGGATCCGCTAGGTCTTCTGTTTTACGCAGACTGGACACTATCCATCATTCTGCTCTGAGAATATGTTCAGGCGCATTTCGCACATCCCCCGTCCAGAGTCTATACGTTATATGTCATCAATTACCGTTAGACCTGAGACGAATGCAGCAGTCTCTCATTTATTATTCTAAAATCATGTCGACCCATGACCATCCACTACGTTCCATGGTACCTAATGCCTCTCTTAAAAGACTATATGATGCTCGGTCATTGAGCATCCCACCTTTTCTCACAAGAGCCAAATCACATCTTTGGCTCACAGACCTATGTGATGTTCGGATAGAGTCAATTGATCAATTTCTCTATCCACCTTGGTATGAACCAACAAATACCTTTATAAATACCTTTGCTCATTTCAAAAAATCCGACACAACACCTATTGTTTTTCAACAGCTATATACTTCTCATCGCTGTCAATATCAATCATATAAACCTGTATTCACAGATGGTTCTAAAACAGCAGGACATGTGGGCTATGGAATTTTTACCAATAATACAGATTTTAATTACAGCCTACATCCATCCTGCTCCATCTTTACTGCTGAAGCAACTGCCATTTACTACGCGCTTCAGCATGTGAATACAGATGACTATCATCAATATTGTATATATACTGACAGCATGAGTATTATTGAAGCCTTGAAAAACAATAGCGTTATTTGTCATCCTGTTGTGTCGAGAATTTTTAAAGCATTGGATTCCCTTGCTGGCAAGGGAAAAGAAATTGTATTTTGTTGGATACCAAGCTACATGGGTCTTGAAGGAAATGAGAGAGCAGATGCAGCTGCAAAGGCTGCATCAGATCCAATATTACCATCGGTTCCTCTCTCAGATGTGAGAAAGGCTATAAAAAATTTTATATATGGTCTTTGGCAAGAATCATGGAACTTGCAGGTCGTCAACGAATTACATACCATTTTCTCATCCCTCATCTCATTGTCAGTTTTACCGGTACGAAGTGCAGATGTTAGATTGACTCGCCTTCGTATCGGACACACACGTTTCACACACAGACATTTGTTTTTGAATGAATTAAATCCTTGGTGTGAAACGTGTGATGAACCTTATACTGTTCATCATATTTTAATATCATGTCCAGATTTTAACCAACAACGTTTACACTTTTTTAAAACTGATTTTATAATTTTATTTGATATAATAGGGGATCCACCCCATAAAAACCTATTCGCTTTCTTGAGGGCAATAGGTTTTATACATTATATTTAATCTGTATTTTAGATTTTAAAAAAAAAAATTATACAAATAATTGTTATTTTCATTTTCTATATTTTATAACTAGATTTTAATATAATATATACACTTATTTTTGTTTTTTAATATTTTAATGTTGCTTGGGTTTTTGAAAATAAATAAAAAAATTGTTAAAATGAAATAAATTTACATAA
>JAJQOW010000540.1:0-50000 GCA_037975125.1 Latrodectus hesperus
AGACTGACGTAGGATGTTTTATGCAACGAAATACTGTGCATCCAATACATAAAAAACAATTGGCACATTCGCACTACCTTATAGCGACTAACTGCAGGCTTCAACGACAGACAAAATCAGTGCAAAGCATTTACGAACTTTTTGGCCCTTCTCCTACAAGAGGAGCACAGGCTTGATTATCATGCAAAGGCTGACGTAGGATGTTTTATGCAACGAAATACTGTGCATCCAATACATAAAAAACAATTGGCACATTCGCACTACCTTATAGCGACTAACTGCAGGCTTCAACGACAGACAAAATCAGTGCAAAGCGTTTACGAACTTTCTGGCCCCTCTCCTACAAGAGGAGCACAGGCTTGATTATTCATGCAAAGACTGACGTAGGATGTTTTATGCAACGAAATACTGTGCATCCAATACATAAAAAACAATTGGCACATTCGCACTACCTTATAGCGACTAACTGCAGGCTTCAACGACAGAGCTAAAGACCTTTATAAAGCTAAAAGACAGAATTTGCTTTTCCTCCTCTGCATGGAAGAGAGCTGAAGTTGTCTAATATTTTAAGATTGTTTCTTCATCTTGTATAAGGCATGTGGAAATATTCAACCTCTTCATATCTACTTTCTATACACAGAAGTGGAACTGTGCTGGATTTTGTTGAACAGTTTTACTAAGATTATTTATTTTGAAAAGTGGTCATGATGTGTAGAATGTAACCCCAACTCGTGGCAGAAATTACATTCATTTTATCAAAAGAATAATAATAAGGACTTGCAGTGTAACGCAATACATGAAAATACTTATCATTTCTGTTATAATTCATATTGATGAATTTAATGTTAGTTTATTTAACACAAATGATCCCCATACTTTGAATTAGCTTTAAGTCAAATTTTATCTCATTTGGATCAAAAGAAGCATTCTAGAGACCTCTAAATTAAGAAGCTTATTTCTTGCCAACCCAATGCTTAGTATTAAATTAATTGCCATAATAATCAAGAATATGTTTTAAAAAGCTATTTAGAGATTTGACTGTGATGCATTAAAACATACAATTTCAATTTATTTGATCTAAATACGTTTTATTTAAATTGCTAAGCCTTCTCAAATAGTTTCAGATTCAATAACTGAAAATTGTTGAGTGGCTGCTTCTGAAAGTATCCCTTATGTGTTTGCGAGCTATTCGAAATTACTGGGAACCACAAGTGATTCCATTGCTCAACTCATTCGCTCGATCACTCATGGCAATTACGAACCACTCAACTCACATTTATCTAAAGAACAAATAGCGCTCCGTTCATCTAAATTGAGCAAAATCAATTAATTTACAAGTGCGGCTTCGATGTATACGAAGTTTATAAACTAATAAATTACGATGGCAGTTTAATTTGGGATTTCCACTGATGTTTGTTGCGAGATACCTAGAATTGGAGAAGATAAATATGTGTCTGAAAATGATATTGACCCATTGGACTTCTGGGAAGCGGGCACTGTCTTAAGCTTATATTGAAGGTGAAATCTTAGGAGTTTAATTAGACAACATTCCGCGGCCTTATAACGGCTTTGCAGTTCCCTGTCTAGTGACGGGAACCATAAACAATGCAACTCTTGTAAATTCGTAATAATCTTATTTACAAGAATTTCTTAAGGGACATCATTATTTTGCATAGTTTCTAGAATCTCTGTTTCTTTTTTTTAAATAATGAAAATAATGTATGTGATTATGATTTTTTTTTAAATTAAAAGATAACAAATTTTAATGTCTATAATATTGAATCACATATTTTAAGTAAATAAAATTCATTTTAATTATACTTTTGATTTATTTCGTCAATGCCTTTTAAAGCACTGATAGTAAAAATGAAAAGTTTCGTTTAAGTGACTGCTAAATTAAAATGTCTATTGCATTTAAATGCATTCTAGCTATTCGAGCAACTTGAAAATATGCTTTTATAAAAATTCGAATACCATTTAGATTAAATCTTTGCTTTAAATTTTAAAAAATTAAGTGTTTCGAGCCGTTAAATTAAATCAAATATCAATTAAAGAAGAATTTGTAGGGATTTAAATTAAGTAATCTAATGACACTTATTTCAACTTGCGTGACTGAGAGACTTAAATTTCAAACAATTTTAAGTCATCTTAAAAATAATTTTAATAAATACAATTTACTTTATTTGCTTCAAATTAAATTTTTCTTTTTTTTTCTTTTATGAGTAAGCATTTTTTTTTCCAAAAAGTTAATAAATATGCACTCATAATTTATTTAATAAAGCATTTAATTCTTCAAGAATTTGAAATTAAACATTCCAAAGTAGTTTATTTAAGTGTTGTTTACACGCCCTTATTTTTTTTTTAAATGGGAGTACATCTTAGGCAAGGATGTTTTAATTATATGAAATATATTTCATTTTTAGACATTTTTTAAAAATTAAAATAAATATCTCATTCTTTATACTCAAGACAGTTTTGGCATAAAATACAATTTTAAATTACTAAATATTTAACTCACATATGTTAACAATATTTATTAAAAGGATTAAAATATATCATATATACTCTTATTTAGTTACCCTCCAAAATATTAAAATTATGAAATTTCAATGTACTACAAATATTTAAAAATGTTCATTTTTTAGCTTAGTATCAAGTTTCTCTCTCTCTTATTTGTATATAATTCATTATATTTTAAATATCTTAAAAACCATTAATTTTTAATAGAATACTGCATTTGAAATCCCAAAAATTTGTGTAGCTCAAGTTTTTTACAGTGTTGATACTTCGAATTAATTCTGAGAAAGCAAAAAAATCATTTCAGCTGATTTTAAGCTTTTATTTTTTCCATTAAGAATAATAGTTTACATTTTGATTTCTTAATTAATTAATAGTTTTTAATTTTAAGTGAAATTTAGAAATTAATTTCTTAATTAAATTAAGAAATTTAATTCACTTAAAGCTAAATTTAAATGCAGTTTAAAAAAATTTAATTTTAAGTGATTAAATTCTGTACTTTTAAGTAAATACACATATATTTTATCCTTGTTTTAGTTGTTTTTTTTTAAATAATTTATAAATGTCTTCTTCGTATATTGCTATAAATATCTTCTGTACTTTTTATATACAGGGTGATTATAAAAAAACTTTGCCAACATCTGCACTTCTAGCGTCCATTCTATTTAACCGATCAAGATGATACTTCAAATATAGTTCTTTTGAGATATGCGCTCGAGATTCTGTGAATGGCAACACAGTGGCCCTCGCGGTTACAGTTATAGTGACAGAAACTCGAAATTTTCGAATGGCAACGCCTACTTTTTACCATCGCAAAATGTTCAGCACATGCGAAAACCCTAAATAGCGTTGAAACGGTACCGATATGTCCGAAAACCGACGTGTTATACACATACAAACATTTCTTCAAGGCGCACGGAGGAATAATGCATACGACAGAGACAAGACACTGCTCAATGATGAGAACACATAGAGAAAAAATCTTTATTAATTTCAAACATTTTCCATATGAGTGCCATCACAGGCAATTACGCATTGCATGCGGGAGACGGTGGACAATGTCGCTGCACGCAACATGGCACGAGGGATGTTTCCAATCTCACGCCGTATAGAATCCCTTAAGTCCGACAATGTTTGAGGTTTGCACAGATAAACTCTGGATTTGAGATAGCCCCAAAACCAGAAATCCATAGGCGTCAGATCTGGGGATCGCGCAGGCCACGGAAAAGGATAATAGCGTGAGATGATGCGATCACCAAAATGCTGATCCAGGAGCCTTTTAACTGACCTCGCTATATGTGGAGGTGCGCCATCTTGCATCCAAACAATGTCAATGAGTGCATTCAGCTGACGCAACTCCGGTAAGACATAATTTTTCAGCATGGCTGCATACCGAGTGCCCGTTACAGAACATGTTGCAGGGCCAGTCGGGGTCGTTTCCTCAAAGAAGAACGGGCCCAGAACAAATGTAGCTGTAATGCCGCACCACGCAGTCACTTTGGCGTCAAATAATGGTACTGGCGCCACAGCATAAGGATTCGTCTCTCCCCAGTGCACACAATTCTTTGTGTTAATGCTGCCATTTAAGGTGAAATGCGCCTCGTCCGTCCATAGTATGCGAAGTGGCCAGTCGTTATCCGCATCATATCGTAACAAAAATGCATTTGCGAAGTCCAGACGTTGTTGTGGGTCACCCGGCTCCAACATCTGGACGCGCTAGAACCGATAGGGAAACATGTGAAGTACCGAGCGCAAGAGCTTGCGGACCGTTGAGTTCGGAATATCCAACACGCGCGCTATGCCTCTTGCGGTTTCTGTGTGTCCTGCAGTCACTGTATGGTGCACTTCCATGACAACGTCCTCAGAAACAGTTGGCCGTCCGGAGCGCTGTTTGTCACAGGTGCAGCCTGTATCTTCGAATTTCCGCACTAAATCACGCAGAGCTTGCAGAGTACATGGGCCGCGTCGTTGTCGATGATTTCGGCGTTACACACGCAAGGCTTCCGCAGCGTTCATCCCATTTTGGTAATAGAGTTTGATCAATTCACCGCGAACTTTCCTAGGAAGACTCATATCGTCGGCATGTGCGAGTTCCCGAATGACGACTTCGCATACCCGCTTGGTATTTTATAGGTTTCCTACGCTGAATATCTGGCGACCGGCGTTCTGTGATTGGTTTCTTGACTCTGTCACATGCAAATTTATTGCGTGCGCCCAGATCGTGTTTTATTGGCTGGTTTTCAGAACTCTTTTTTGTGTTTGCAGAACACGTCCGTTTTTAGACATATCGGTACCGTTTCAACGCTATTTAGGGTTTTCGCATGCGCTGAACATTTTGCGATGGTAAAAAGTAGACGTTGCCATTCGAAAATTTCTAGTTTCTGTCACTATAACTGTAACCGCGAGGGCCACTGTGTTGCCATTCACAGAATCTCGAGCGCATATCTCAAAAGAACTATATTTGAAATATCATCTTGATCGGTTAAATAGAATGGACGCTAGAAGTGCAGATGTTGGCAAAGTTTTTTTATAATCACCCTGTATATCTGGTGTCAAAATAAGCAGTATAATATAGACTTAACTCTAAGTCCATAAGCTACTGTTAGCGAAATTACATATCTTACAAATCATAAATTTCAAAGCAAACTAAAAAGAATTTTACGTATTTCAATAAAAATGCATCAAGATTAAGTGCAGCTTTATTTGAAATTTTACAAAGTGTTAATGCTTATACTTCACGCATTAAAAACCTTTTTTTTCCCTGCAACTTACCATTGCTAATAAAACCATAAAACGTCCAACTATATTCGGCAAACGTAGAAATAATAATAGCTGAAGAATGATATGTACATACCGCGCTATACAACCTTTAAAAATAGAGGAGGACTTATAAATATATTTTGTACCAAATAAAATTTCGCAATGTATTAATGTTATTGTAAAATCATACACATATAACATTGTCTTCAGTAATATATCCATCGTTATAAACTTTTATAATTTATTTAAAGAAGTGAAACAATATATCTAGTTTCATAAATATTAAAGTTCTTAAAAATGTCTTATTAGAAAAACTGGATTACAATATTGATAACTGTAAAAAAATGGCTATAACTATGTATTTAACATTAAGTTTTGCAGACAATATTTTTATAATCCCATTCAAACATTCAGAAAACTTTAAAGTGACATAAAATTTTTGCTCAAAAAGTATAAATTGAATACTAAGTTAAAATATTTTTAAATCTTTAGTAAATATTGATTAATCTTAAGGCAATGAGAAATGTGCATAAAATCATTACATTCCATAAAAATGGTTATTTATATTGAAAATTTCATTCAAATATTTGTTAATATTTATCCTAACATTCAAGTTTTCATTGTTAAATGTTGAAAAATCGTACACCCACACATGCTGAAAAATATTCCTAAATCTAAATGTTAAGCAAAAAATAAACAAAATCATATTATTTCTCATCCTTTTCCTTGAAGTAAACATCAATAGGATATAACGGCAAACATTTTTCTTTTTATAAAAATATGCATGTTTGTGTTGATTCACAATAATCTTACATGAATTGCAAAGTGGGTGTCGGTGGTCAGGACGGTTACAGTTAAGGAGATTAATAGCTGTTTTCATATCTTGTCGTAAAAGTTCCCAAAAATTTAAATTATTTTCCCATTATTGAAAGAAAAACAGGAAATGAAATGAGCGAAAGTGGATTTGTAACTGAATCGGAAAAAAGCCCTGATTGGTTAAATTCCTGTTGACAGTCAAGATGATAAATGGATCGTAATAACCAAATATTTTTTTTTTGTTTAGAGAGAAAAGAGCAAAATTTGGCGACATTTATCCATTCAGAATCCCTTCCCCAATATCGGATAACATCAGATGATGTTACGCAGCGCGAAATGTGGCCGTTAAATTCGTTTCTTTTTTATTCTTTTCAGTGCGCTGTTTGGCATTTAAAATATTCCTTATAGAGATTTATGCACATGAAATGCCTCTCCAGGTTGTTAAAAAGGCCAACATAAATCTCAACTCTTCAATGTCAATTCAGATAAGGATATTATTTAGGAAGGATGTAAATTGCTCTGTCTATTTATTTCCAAAAAGATATCATATCTTATTGGATTTTGACATTTCTAAATTTTCCAAAATGATTAATGACTGAAATATTATGCGTTGCATAAACTCAATTAAATGTTCGAAATTACTGTAATCCAATTTATATAAAGATCTAAACCGTATTTCTATGTCTGTTTATTTGTTTTTTTTCCTGGAAGAATGCTCACTTACGATAAGTTCAACTCTCTCTAATTGTCTCATTTTCTATTAGCTGTGTAATTTCTAGTCACACGTAGAGTTGTTGTTGCTTATGACACTTGGACAAGCCAAGCTCGCTATGCTTTTAGCAGTGCAAATTAAGTCAAAAGAGAGCGTCTTTCGTTTGAATCAGAGCACCACGAAGGTGAAAGTACGACTTTGCTCTTTTTAAGGTGCTTCGTCATTTTGAACCACGGTCAGGTGACGAGGCCACACCAGAGCTGGCACTCTCCTCTCCACATCCACGCCACACCAGCGGAAGAACTTCGGCCATCACATATTAACGTGGACACGTCCCCAACCCACGGAGTTCCAACAACCCAGTGAAGGAGAGTACACCGTGGTCACTCTCCCAACCACTGCCCACGGCAAATGATGCTCCACTTTGCTGAGATTACGGGAAGTGGCGTAAAACTACTGAGCCACTGGAGCTCAGAATGCTTCCATTGATCCAAATAAGATAAAATTGTTTTATAGCTAATTCAAATTATATGGGAATCATATGTATCAAATAAACTAACATTAAATTCATCAATATGAATTACAACAAAAATGATAAGTATTTTTATGTATTGCGTTACACTGCAAGTCTTTATTATTATTGTTTTGATAAAATGAATGTAATTTCTGCCACGATTAGGCGTTACTTCTCTACACATCATGGCCACTTTTCAAAAATAGTAATCTTAGTAAAACTGTTCACAAAATCCAGCACAGTTCCACTTCTATGAATAGAAATTAGATACTAAGAGGTCCATGCCTTATACAAGACAATGAAACAATTTTAAAATATTAGACAATTTTAGCATTCTTCCATGTAGAGGAGGAAAAGCAAATTCTGTCTTTCAGCTTTAAAAAGGTTTTTAGCTCTGTCGCCTAAGCCTGCAGTTAGTCGCTATAAGGTAGTGTGAATGTGCTAATTGTGGACACGTCCCCAACCCACGGAGTTCCAGCAACCCAGTGAAGGAGAGTACACCGTGGTCACCCTCCCAACCACTGTCCGCGGCAAATGATGCTTCACTTTTCTGAGCTTACGGGAAGCGGCGTGAAGCTACTGAGCCACTGGAGCTCAATACACGTATAGTAATAAATCAAATAGTAATGCAAGATTATTGCGCTGGCATATTATACATAATTAAAAGATAATTAATTAAAAGATTCATTCAGAGGAGAAGAAAGAAGAAATTAAAAGAGAGAGAATAATTAAAAGATTCTATTAATTCGTTATAAGTAAAACTCCTTTTATTATATTTGTTTTTTAATCTGTGCTTTGTAACAAAGGAAAAACATATGTGAATTGAAATAAAATGTGTAAATCAAATTATTCTATAATAGTAACTAATAGTTGACTACTACTATAATATATATTAATAAATAAATACTTGAGCATTAATTTATTAAAATAGTTTTATGCTTTAAAATCCCAGAAAACATGTTAAAACCTATATTTAACACTCACAAACAAGTTGGGTATTTCTTAAAATTTGTTATTTTGCGATCATTTGTAAGAAATGCTACTTAATTTCATAAAATGAGAATATTTTATATATTTAAGTATGCATGTTTTTATTAGCATAGAGATGTTATAAAAAAAGAGAGATTACAGAGATTATTAAATCATTACTCTGTTTAACATATGTGTTGTTATGAAAAGTTATTATGAAATTAACGTACTACATTCGCTTATAGAGAGGCCGTAAAGTAAAGTAAACGCCAGCAGAGGTCCCTGTACCTAACCCTGAAAGGGTTTTACCAGATTTGATGGACCCGCTGGAGAGAAAAGAAAACGGAACACAGTACATACAAGACAATACAATTACGCTTGCAATCATCTGGAGACACTATAAATTATAACTTTTACACAGTAAGGAGGGTTTGTAAAGTATACTATTTAACACAAATTTGGTTGCAATTGAAAGTTAACACGTGGATACATAAGAAGCATTCAAAATAGGTATCAGACAAAATACATGGCAGGAAATGGTAATACAGGCATATGAAATACAAATCAAATAGCATGCATGTAAGAAATATAGAAAATAAATGGAAAAACAAAAGGAAATTAAAAATGATAAAACAAAACTGAAAACATATACCTGAACTTACTGCAAACAAATGAGGTAATAATGATTAATGAATAATTAATGCCTTTAGTATGGATTTGATAGTTGGGTGTATCGGCTCAAAGTAAGTTAGGTCATATAAAAGTCTAAGCTATATATACAAAAAGTTTAGATAGGTAGTACATAATGCAATAAAATAGGTCAATATAACATGATGACAATAATTGTGACTGAGTAATTAAGTGAGAGCGCTGGAATGATGGTGAGAAAATGGCAAACAAATAATAATGAACTATATACTAGGAGAAGAAAAACAGGCGAAATGTTACAGGTAGAGAGGGAAATGTCTAAATGCAGAACATGAGAGAGATGGAGTATACGGATTTTACGGCTCATCTTCTTCCAGGTGAAGTCTATCACCCTTACGGGCATCATTATCCTCCTATTCCTCTGGAATTATTAATTCCCTATATTCAAGGAGAAAGTTTATAAGGTTAATAATTTTTAGCTTTGCAGCCTTGTTGATGGTGATGTTTTTGAGCCAGACACTTATCAGATTGTCACTGGGCGTAGTGAAGTGCCAGGAACTCGTGATGGGGCATGACGTAGCGTAATGAATTGGAGTACCTTCTTCTCCACATGCACAGTTCGGAGTGGGTTGTACTCCTATTCTATGCAGATAACTTGGAAAAGGGCCATGTCCCGTTACAAAAATCGTGATTTGTCTTGGCCAGCACTGTTGGTTCAAATTCACTATTGGCAGGATGGAGTATACTAGGCGTCCGGTGGTATTTTGATCCCACAGAGTTTGCCAATCCTGAATTAAAGCAATTTTCCTGATCCTTTTGAAGTGAGACCGAGGAAGAGGGAGAAAGATTTCCGATTCATCTGAAGAAGCTGCAGTTTTTGCTAGGCGGTCTGCCAATTCATTCCCTTCAAATCCTACATGAGCCTTTATCCAACAGAGGGAGATGTTTTGTTGGTTGTTAAGTTCCTCTTGAATTTGCCTGGCTAAAGGACTGATGGCTTTCGGATTGCAAAGCGCATAAAGACTAGCTTTACTATCTGACCAGACGAGGCAAATCTGTTCTTGGTTTTTGGCCCACTCAATAGCCTGCTTAATTGCGAAGAGCTCAGCCTGGAAGACTGAGCAATTGGCATTCAGTTTGTAACTTTCATTGTGAATTATGATATCCTTCAATGTTGTGACAAACGCGGCTCCTACACCTCCATCCATCTTGGAGCCGTCAGTAAAAATATGGCAGACCTGCTTATTCAGGGTAGGGTCGTACTCCGTGTTAGGGTTGACAATCGTATCAACTCTGAATATTCCTGGATGTATAGAAAGTGTGGGTACTCTTGCCTCCATAATATTACTGCTTGTGGTCCTAAATTCTTGTTTTATTTGTGCCTCAGAATTGATGGTGAGATGAAGGGGAAGTATGCCAGTAATGACTTGTAAAGCTGCCGTCGATGTTGTTTTGTAGGCCCCAGTTATATTAAGCAGAAACTTTCTCTGTATTTTGTCTAGTAGTAGCTGATTTTTGACCCGAAGATTGGCTCCCCAGAGTGTTGCACCATGGGCTAGGATTCTTTCTGCCACTGTTTTGTACAGTACAATGCGCTGTTTTTGGGATAATCCCCAGGTTGAGCCAGTTATTCTAAGTAATTTCTGGTGAATGCGAAAGGCTTTGGCACCTTGTTGTTTGATATGTGCTGACCAATTCAACTTTTCATCTAGGAGTACACCCAGAAGTTTAATACTCTTGCTTCTCCTTATTCTTAAGTTATTAAAAAATATTTGTGGTCCACATTGCAGTCTCGTGAATAGGAGGTAATTTGATTTTTCGATTGAAATTCCAAGGTTATGCTTATGGGTCCAGTTGCTAAAAATCTTAAGGGCTTCTGTAGCGACGCGTCCAAGCTTCCTTTCACTGTCAGCTGACACTACGAAGGTGAAGTCGTCAGCAAAGGCCTGGAGAGCAACTGTTGCTTTAGGATCAATATCCTTACCAACTGTGGACCAGTCAAATTGTAGCGGCTCATCAGCAAGCAGATTCCATAGGATTGGTCCACTGCAGGAGCCTTGTGGACATCCAATGACTTGAGTTTTCTTCACAATGCCCATATTTGTATTGAGGGCAACCTCTCGATCTTCCAGGTTGCTGATTAGTATGTTTTTAATGGTTTCTGGGCATCCTTTACTTTCGAGTGCTTGTTTGATAGCTGGATGTGGTGCAGAGTCGAAAGCTCCTTTAATATCTAGAGAAAGTATTGCGCAATGTTTTGCTGAGGCTTTTGCAATCTCGATTTGTCTTTTCAGGTGTAGGAGAGCATCGTCCACTGACTTTCCTTGACGAAAACCAAATTGATTTTGGTGAAGAAGACCATGGCTCTCTAAGAAGAAAGTCAATCTAGTAGTCACGATTTTCTCCAGTAATTTTCCCATCGTTGGTAAGAGGGTGATTGGCCTGTATGATTTAACTTGCAGTTTGTCTTTTCCTTCCTTATGGAAGAGAATGATTATGCCAATTTTTAAGCACTTTGGGAAATAGCACAAATTCCAGCATTTTTTTATTAGGGTTCTGAGAAGCTCTGGATAGTGACGGTCCAATGTTTTAAGAATAATGTTGTCAATTCCATCAAGTCCTGGGGCTTTTCCATTGGGAAGTGAGGCAATAGCTCTCTCTATCTCTCCCTTGCTTGGTTCTGGATCATAACTGTCATTGGTGAGAGATCGCTGAAACAGAGTGGTAGGTTGTGTAGGAAACAGCTCTTCTAAGATTCTGCTGGCGATGTCAATAGCGTTGCCTTCTTGTAAATTCGTGCAGAACAGGGCTGATGGTGGAGAGGATTTCCTAAAGGTGGCTTTATAAATTTTCCCATAAGGGTTAGTTGCTGAAGTACACAGTTCTCGCCAGCATGTGCGCTTTGCTCTTCGTATATCTTTAATATATGCAGCCTTCAGCTTTTTGTAATCAATACTGAGTTTAGCTTTGTCTGGATTAGTTAAATTTTGCATTTTTCGTCTTTTGGCATTTAATTCTTTTTTCCTGAGATCAAAAGACTGCGTCCACCAGTTTGGCATTAAATTATTTCGCGGCTTCGTTTTCTTATAGGAAATTCGACAACACTCAATCAGTTGTCTTTGTATGATTGCGGCTGCATTGTCAAGTTGATCAGTTGTTTGACTATCCTCTAACAGTTGTAATATATTGCTTACGTGTGGATATAGATTTTTGATGAACTTATGGTGATTTCCATATTTAGTCTTGAATCTGGTAATTTGTGTCGTATCTGGTGGTGCTGTCAATTTGATCTGGATATATTTATGGTCACTGAGTGTTTCAGTGTCCAGGACCTCCCATGTACTTTCTATTGCAATGTCGACATTAGGAGTTAACGTCACATCCGGCCATCCTTCATTGGTTGAAGATTTAAAAGTTGGAGGAGCACCCATTGTGTTTAGAAGATGTAAATTATTACCTATCAGGTAATCCAAGAGTGCTTCACCTCGTTGGTCGTTGTCTTTATATCCCCACATGATGTGATGGGCATTAAGATCTGCACCGATAATGATCTTTTCATTTCTTAAATTTTGTAGGAAGCTATCAATATCCTGCAGTGCTTCACTGATTCTCGCTTGGCCAGACTCGCTCGTAGTATGCCTGTGATTTGGTGGGGCGCTATATGCAGAGATTATTGTCAGTGGGTCAGCATTAATTGCAATTTTAACTGCTACTGCGTTTTCTTTAAGTCCAACTAGGATTGGGCTTATATCAACTGTGGTGATTACACCAGCCTTTCCATTACCCGAGAGCCAGTATTTCCAGGTGCTTGGAATTCCCATTATCTGGTGATCTTTGTTTATATGTGGTTCTTGTACCACAAAGATTTGCACATTCAGACTGCAGGCAATCACTTGCAATAAGTCAGTTGGGGCACTTGACCTCATAAGGTTTATTTGGATAATCTTTGTTGTGTGCATGTTGCTGCTCACTTGTGCTTGAAGATTATTTGTTTGTGGAGCGTTGCTGCAGGTTGGGTAAATGTTGCTTGGCATATTTAGTTGTTGTTCGAATTAAGCAGAGATCTGTAGATGGGACAAATTGCAGAGTAAGCTTCATGGTTTGAGGGGAAATTCGCTCCGTTTTTGTTGGCAATGTGGCAGTTGATGCAATTTTGATATTGAGCCTGACAATCATTTTCTGAATGTCCACATCCACATCTGCCACAAACCTTTTGAGATTTACAGTCCCTGCTAAAGTGTCCAAAATCTTGGCAATTGTAGTATCGGATTATGGTTTTATGGTTGCGTATGTATACAGTCTGAAATCCAATGTGTATCTGCCTCCGTGCAGCAAGTATCTTAGCTGCTATGCTGTTTGCTTCTATAACTATATGTTGTAGGTTTGCATTGTACCTATGTGACTTAATTTCTGTTATTTTAATATGCGTGTCTCTGTCCATTTCTGGAAAGTTATTCAAAATTATTTGGGTTATGTTGTCATCATTAACTGTAGCTGGCATATTTAGAAATATTACTTTTCTAACTAATTGGGAGGGCTCTAGAATATTAAAGCGTTTCTCTTCCAGTTGTTTTTTCAGCTTTTCTTTTGTTGCAGTTGAACAACACTTTACCTTAGCTACGTGTTTCCCCCATGTTACTTTTTTGGGGCAAACATCACTATTTAGCTTTAGGAGATTTGATTTTAGGGTTGTAAGGTTTTCGTTCTCCGCAGGTTTGATGATGATTGATGTTTCTATGTCAGCCTCTGTTCTTCTCTTTAATATGTCACTATAGGTGGGTTTAGGTGGAAAAATTTGTTGCTTGGATGCAGTTAGAAGTGATTTGGTTTCTTCTTGAAGCTCTTTGATTTTCTGAATGTTGTTGTTGAGTTGATCCATTTGCTGTTTTAGAGATGACCCATCGTCATGTTTAGAAGTGGTGGATGAGGGAGGGAGTAGTGTTTTCAGTTTATCAAGCAGTTCCATCGCATGGTTTCTTTTGGACCCAGGTATATGGTACTTCCCTCGGGTCTTTGACAGAATAATTCCTTGGATACCTTCAATTAGGTGGAGTGGAGTATTTCTAGAATCTTCTGAGTGTTGGTTCAATGGGGTAATCTTACTTGCTTCCACTGTAGTTGAGCTATTGGTTAATCTTTCATGTAGTTTGCCGTCTTCCTCTACCATTGTTCCATAGTTTAGATGATTTGCAGATACATTTTGTGATACTATAATGTTCCTAAGATTGACAAGCGAGATTGATTTCTTGAGTTGTTTTTTATCCATTATTTCGGAATATGGTGTTCAAAAGAATAATCGAATGGTTTGTTAGGTGGGAGTGAAATACAAAATTGCAGAAATGCTACTGCTGGAAACAATAGGGGAGAAATGAAGTCAGTAGTAGATTTAGAATTTTACTTATTATTGTTAAGGTTTAAAATTTAATTCATAAGTGAATAGAAGTGACCCAGATGCTATCGCCATCCCGTCCCACGCAACTATCCCGGCATTCACTGCATAGATCGGAGCAGATTCTTAAATAAATATAAATACACACATATACATTCTCAAAAGAGACACGGACCATGTAGCTAGTTGTATTGAGAAACTGGAGAATTTGGTAGATTATTATTTATTTGATGTAAAATGGTCTTTTGGTCATACATCCTCCCCAAGCCCATTTTAACCACAATATTATCCTTTGCATGGGAACTAGATTAATTTAAAATGTAATTGGATTTATACATTAAAGTAAAATGTTAGATTAAGTATTGAAATAAAATTTAAATGGATAATTTAATTAAATAGTAGTCAATATAAGTTAGAATTTGACTTTAGAAGACTTTAAATACTTAGTTAAGAACGCTGTAAATTTAAAATCGAGAGCAGGAGAATTAATAAAGAAATAAACTTAAAATTAAGAGTTATTGGAATAAAATATAGAACATCTGGGACACTTTTATTTTATTTATTTATTTTTGTTAAAGTCCCCAAATTTAGGTTTGGCTATTGTGGCTAAAGGGTTGAAGTCCAAGAGAGAATGATGGAAAAGGTTTAAGTCTTAGATTTTTAAACATAGCTAGCATTTTTTTTTTTTTTTTTTTTTTTAGAATAAATAATTTCTAAGCTGGCTTATTGGAAGCACATTTAATAAAAGGAATTTAGAAAGTAGTCCCAGGTCTCTGCGACAATTAGGAGCCGAGAAAAACGCTTATTAATATTCAAATAATTTAGTTAATTAGGCGCGGGAAATTGGTGCTCAAAGGGTTAAGACGAAATTGAGCAGGGGGACATGGTAGGTAGCAAGAAACGGGACTTAGAAAATGTTCAGAGTCAATGCATATACATAAGGGAGGAACGAAGAACCATTGGGAGAAAAATAAGAAAAATATGCAATATTCAAACACACTAATTAAACTATATCT
Organism: Latrodectus hesperus; assembly: GCA_037975125.1. NCBI lineage: Eukaryota > Metazoa > Arthropoda > Arachnida > Araneae > Theridiidae > Latrodectus > Latrodectus hesperus. The sequence continues at coordinate 15,342 of JAJQOW010000540.1, forward strand.
CATTAACTAATGTTTATTTTTTGAACTGTAATACAATTTTTGAGTCACAAGAATCTGCTCCGAGTAAACATAGAAAGATTGGAGTGGATTGACTAAAAATTAAAAAGTTATGGTAACATTAAAGTGAAAATAACCAACAAAATTTATAAAATAACACGGAAATTTAACCACAAAAATAGTATTTAAAAATTTATGGAAAATTAACTGTGATTTGAAGAGCAAAAATACAAACATTTCCAGAAACGTTAGAATGTCCACTCCAATCTAAAATTAGTTTAAAGATGATAGGACAATTAGGGCCGAAATTATAATTGAATAATAATTAAGGTAAAAAAAAATTGCGAAAAAGTGCCGAAAAAAAGGAATTTTTCTAATTCATTAAAATGCTTACATCTTCTGGCGGTAGCCCAGTGGTTTGGGCATCGGCCTTCCGTCTGTAATGACTGAATTCGTTTCCCACTGCCACCAAAGATCCACTGAGTACATGCGATATGTGTGCTCGTTTAGTCTATGGAATCGAAAGTCCTGTTGTCGGTCATCCTATGAGGGAATGGTCAGTGGGTAGTATGTTTTTAGAATTGAAATTTCATGAAAAGAAAAATTTTAAGACAATTAACTATATTACAATCAAACATACAGACATTTGATATCACGATGTGTCCAATCTAACTGTCCAGTGCTGTTGTAAAGCTTTATTAACAGTAGCAGTTACCATGGGTAATGGTCTGGAGAAAAGTTCCTCCCCTCCAGATCAATGTTAAAATTAAGGGTCTGGACCCTCTGGTGGTGCCATCTATCGGAGGATTTTAGAGCAAAGTCGTACTTTGACCTTCGTGGTGCTCTGGTTAAACAAAAGACACGCTCTACTGACTTAAATTCGCATAGCCAACGGCATAGTGAGCTTGGCTTGTCTTAGTGGTGACATAAGTAAAAACAATATAATTTATAGAATTTTATTCACTTACTAGTGAAACATATTAGCTATGAAAAAATCACGTGTTTTGCATCTAATTTTCATATAATGAATAACACACAATATATTTTTAAGAAGAAACGATTGGTAAAATTCATTAATTTAAATATTTCCTCTAATATTTATGGAAATAATTAATTTGAGTAAAACATTTGAAGTATATTATGAATGCATGAATTCTAATCTTATATATAAGTTTTCTTAAATAATCTATAAATTCATTCTTTCGAACTTAAGATAACTGCTAAACATGATGCTGGCATTTATTTAATGGTTCGTAAGCTTGATTAGAATTTGAATTTTCATATTCGCAATAAATCAACATTTAGGCATAGATACCAGTAAAATTACTCCTTCTGTACAAAAAGTTGATCTCCAAATGACAAGTAACTGTCTTCTAAAGAGCTATCTTTTGAGAATCAAATTTGCTAACTAAGAGTCACTGCTAATTTCTCTTAATTATCAAAATGAAATGTTTTATTAATAACATAAATAATTTATTTAATTTTAATAATTTATTTTGTTATGAAAATTAATTTCTCCACATAGTTATAATACAGTATTTAACAATAAATTTAATTTCCAATGTTATTTCACAAATAAATTATTGGATTTTTAAATTTACAAATTTATGTGCTTATTTATTAGACAGCTTTGGGCAAACAAAGATCTAATTAAAACCATGCGTTTCTTAGGACATCGCTATAAATTTCCGCACAATGGTTATCATTTATCCTCCAAATATTACGAACGTGGTTAAAATGACGAGAGGGCTATTAATATGAATTACAGAGCAGTTACCGGAATTCAGTTCAAAGAGTTCTAATTTAGACTGTGGAGAAATGTCCGATATGTTAGGCCAATCTCGCCACCAGCCCCCTTGATGAAACCGAGAAGTGTAATTTTAAAGCAGCAATTACAATGGCTGCGTGAAGGAATTAATTTGTGGATCTTCTGAAACAGCATGCCTTCCATTGTAAGGGGAAATTATAATTTCTGTAATTCAAAATTATAATTAATATAGGTAGAATATTCTTTCAATTTTGTTCACCTGTGGTTATAACAAAAGAAAACTTTTAGCACTGATTTATTTCAATTACTAACTAGTAACCTAATTAATAATTTATAGTGTAACAATTGAATAATACGTGTTCAAGATGTATCGAATTGCGTAACATGTAAATTCCGGTTTCGTTATTTGTAACCAATAGATTAGTCATTGTTACAAAACAATAGCAATATATATGCAAGTAAATAATATAATAGTATTACATATAATTTCTAGTAGAGTTATAGAGTCCTGTTTAGTTATTTTTAACTAATGAATTGCCAAAAAAACGGTAACAACGGTAGCAAAATCATTCTTGCGTAGAATTAGATATAGACTCCTGATTCATTATTTGAAACTAATGAACTGCCGAAAAACGGTAACAATATATGCAAGTAAATAATCTAATAGTGTTATATATAAATTCTTGTAGAATTAGATATAAACTCCTGATTCGTTATTTGTAACTAATGAATTGCCAAAAAAAAATGGTAACAATATATGCAAGTAAATAATCTAATAGTATTACATATAAATTCTAGTAGAGTTATAGAGTCCTGTTTAGTTATTTTTAACTAATGAATTGCCAAAAAAACGGTAACAACGGTAACAAAAGCATTCTTATGTAGAATTAGATATAGACTCCTGATTCGTTATTTGAAACTAGTGAATTGACAAAAACGGTAACAATATATGCAAGTAAATAATCTAATAGTGTTATATATAAATTCTTGTAGAATTAGATATAAACTCCTAATTCGTTATTTGTAACTAATGAATTGCCAAAAAAAAATGGTAACAATATATGCAAGTAAATAATCTAATAGTATTACATATAAATTCTAGTACAGTTATAGAGTCCTGTTTAGTTATTTTTAACTAATGAATTGCCAAAAAAACGGTAACAACGGTAACAAAAGCATTCTTGTGTAGAATTAGATATAAACTCCTGATTCGTTATTTGTAACTAATAAATTGCCAAAAAAAAACGGTAACAATATATGCAAGTAAATAATCTAATAGTATTACATATAAATTCTAGTAGAGTTATAGAGTCCTGTTTAGTTATTTTTAACTAATGAATTGCCAAAAAAACGGTAACAACGGTAACAAAAGCATTCTTATGTAGAATTAGATATAGACTCCTGATTCGTTATTTGAAACTAGTGAATTGACAAAAAACGGTAACAATATATGCAAGTAAATAATCTAATAGTGTTATATATAAATTCTTGTAGAATTAGATATAAACTCCTGATTCGTTATTTGAAACTAATGAATTGACAAAAAACGGTAACAATATATGCAAGTAAATAATCTAATAGTGTTATATATAAATTCTTGTAGAATTAGATATAAACTCCTGATTCGTTATTTGAAACTAATGAATTGACAAAAAACGGTAACAATATATGCAAGTAAATAATCTAATAGTGTTATATATAAATTTTTGTAGAATTAGATATAAACTCCTGATTCGTTATTTGAAACTAATGAATTGACAAAAAATAAACGGTAACAATATATGCAAGTAAATAATCTAATAGTATTACATATAAATTCTAGTAGAGTTATATATGGAGTCCTGTTTTGTTATTTGTAACTAATGAAATGTCAAAAAAAACAGTAACAATATATGCAAGTAAATAATCTTATAGTGTAATATATAAATTCTTGTAGAATTAGATATAAACTCCTGATTCGTTATTTGTAACTAATGAATTAGTCATTGTCACAAAACAGTAGAAATATATGTGTAAGTATGGTATTCAATATTTATATGGAAATAATTGGTGAAAAATTATACAATAGATATTAATAAATATAATGATATATTTTTCAAAATTAGTTTCTCATTAATTTAATAGTCAATTTCATGTTTAACGATCAATCAGATGCAATAAACTAATAAATGATGTAGTAAAACACAATTTCATTTTCTCATACTGGCCAGTTGTTTTTGCAGTGTATAATATTTGATTAGAGTCATCATCTATCACAAAGAGATAAGAAATCTAAATTATTTTCACTAACAAAAAGTTTTTAGCTTTTGAGACTTCAGCTGCTACCAGGATCACTTTTTTCACCCTCTGCCGTAACATGGGCCATCTCCATAAGCATGAGAATTTGGGAAGTCCCAAGAATTTTAAGCTGGTTCACATTGTCTTTAAAATGAAAATAAATATACATGCTTCTTGAAATTTTCAAATATTCTAAGATGCTTCTAATTTTAGAAACAAGTTATACCGCATGCGTCATTTTTATTTTCAAGTTAAGAAGTTTGAAGAAAAAAAAATTAATCTTAGCATACTGCAGAAATAAAAACGAAATGATATTCATATTAAAGAAAAAATTTATTATTTATTATTAAATTAACTGACAAAATTTATCTTTAATAGGTGAAATTCCTTTTCTATATTCATCAGTAAAAAAATAAAAGTTCGGATATTATTTTCGTTTATTATCAATAATATTAATAAATAATCAATGTCAACCCATAATAAGAATACAGAGGGTGTTAACACATTTTTAGAACGATTTCGATTAAGAATTTTAAAAAAGTAAATGTCTTGAAATAAAACTTTTTGGCAACAGCTTATTTTTTGAAATGAGAAATATTTTCTGCTACATTTAAATTTATTGTTCTTTCAAAATGTAGCATGCAAACAAGCTGTGGATTGAGGGATATGTTTTTGCGCTTTCCGAAGAGAAATACTCTTATTTCAGGATTCAAAAACGTTGTGAAATGCATGGTATTAAAATTTCTATATGCAAAATAAAAAAACATTATTAATCGGACAGGTAAAAACCGTCCATCATAATTTCTACATGGAAAGAAGGCTCCAAACGAGTGTTCGTAAAAAGTACATACTGTTTCAAATGTTCCTAAAGTGAAATTGCTGGTAACAAGAGAAAATCTATCAACACAGAAATCAATTGTATAATCTTTAGTTACATCTGTAAAACATTAAATAAAATAATAAATCAAGATTTACAACTTAAAAAAGCTAAAAAACATCATGTTCACCAGCTTTTGCCGAGACATGTGGCTCAACGCAAAACATTTTATAGAATCCTGTATGAAAACCATTTAGCACGAGATAAATGGAAATACATTGTGACCCTTGATGAAGCATGGGTTTACCTAAATGACTGCAACAAAAAAGATCTATTTACTATAGGAAACAAGGATAAAAAAATTTACAAACCTGGTTCCGTCAATGTAAAGAAAGTTTCAGCAAGGGGTTTATGATAGTCGCAGGTTTTTCCTACAATGGGAAATTAAAAATAAAAAGAGTTGAAAAAAATGTTAAAATCAACTCATCATACTATCAGGAGAAGGTTTTACGTCCAATATTTACAGAAGAAATTCCACTTCTTTATCCCAAAGACTTTTAAAGAGTGAAACTTCATCAAGACTAAGCTACAAGTCATACTTCGAAAACTACCACTGCATTCCTTGGAAAATGAAGACTAACACAAGTATTACATATATACCTTTTCAACTTATTCTTGTGAAGTCCCCTGACGTTTCACCTATGGACTATTGTGCCTTTGATTTGTTAAAAAGAGCTCTTTCTAAACGCAAACCCACCACAATGGATAGACTCTGGAAAGTAGTGGAAGAGGAATGGAAAGCAATACCCCTGGAAATTTTACGAGAAGCTCTTATATCATGGAAATTACGATGCAGACTTATAGTCCAGAAAAAAAGCTATCAGATCGAATATTTAAAAAAATAGTCTTTACATTTTAAACATTAATTAAACGCCCTCAATATCGTTCTAAAAATGTGTTAATACCCTCTGTATTTCATACTTATAACAAATCATTGTTAATGCCACCAAAAATAAACAGAAGCATTTAAACACCAGAAGAATCTTTTTTTCCTTTCATACAGAAAAATTTATTAATGTCCATAATACCTCAAATCTATAATATTATAAATCATTAGAAGCCAATGCTATGCTCTTGTGATAGTATACAGCAAACACACAAAATATCGCACTAACTCAGGCTACTTTTCACAAAATTTTACCCAAGTAAAAGTGATTTCCAAGAAAGAAAAATATTTACCTATAATTTTAATTTGTAATGATTGTATATTTCCCTTAGTTCTAAATTCCAGAATAACTATTTATATCGATTCTGAACTATAAAATTTTGTTTACAAATGTCAAATAAATCACTGAAAAGAATCGTAATAAGACTAAGTTGTTTTCGCAATTATACAACAATAAAATCATGCAAAAGTACACATAATTTTAGTGTAAGCAAAATTATCTTTATTTACATATTTCTTGATTTTGATACTGAGAGAATATCTTTGTACTAAAATCTTTAATATATATGCATGCGTGTTTTTAAAGAATTTCCTATCACCGTTAAAGAAAAATATGCTTTAATTTTATTTTACGACAATATTTTTTGGCATCTACCATCATCCTTAAGAAAATAAAGAATTTTTTTTTTTTTTACAAATGAACAGAGTATTTTGATTAGAATATAAAGAAAGGTGTTTTTTCATTCTAAGTGAAAGATCCAAACCGTCTTATCTCACTAATAAAAACATATTTCTGCCAAATAAATAAGAATAAGAATGACTTCACTGGAAAAAATGACTAATGAACATTGCATAAGATAAGGTAATACATATTTACACGATTGGTAATGCAAGTGAACCGAAAAAATCTGAAGGAGGAACAATCTCTCCAACCGTTAACCTAATGAGAATCCCATAAATTGCTGAAGAAGAAATGATGAAATAAAAGGCATAATCATATTAGGCACAAAATGAAGATCCAGACATTTCAAATGAGAAATGAAGTAAACGAAAGCACATGAAAGTATAATAAAAGTAAGATAAATATGCATTCTTTGCTTCGCAAGCTGAATAAATGAATATTAATGATCATTTAAAAAAATCGAATCTTTCCTTTTCTACTCCTGATGGACTAAATTAAAAACACATTAAGAAATGCTTATGTAAAAGAAGTGTCGTTTTTGAGTCTAAACATAAAGTTAAATGACGTCATTAAACAATTGAATAAGGAAGAAATTTAACAAGAAAATTAAGTTGGAAATCAAATATCGAATACGTTGAATGGATTTTATAGATAGATAGATAGATAAAGTAGCAATACATTTAGCACGAAAGCTGTTTAAATAAAATTCCTAAGTAATTAATCGTAATTTTTTATAAAATTAATCAAATGCCAAATGAAAAGTAATGCAATGAAAAGAAGAAGTATAGTAAGCAGAAAACATATATTCAATAAATAGTTCAAAATTTGAAACACAGAATAAAAGGAAAATGAAACGAAGTAACACATGGCCAGTTTCTTCGGGGTTAACAGAGCATTGCTTGTAAGAGTGAAGTAATGTTTAGTTATAAACTACAGAAGAGTCACCCGAGCCTTGAACGTCCTATAAGAAGTTTTAATTGCCAATAGTGCTTACGCTTAGTCTTTAAATTTAGATATTTGGTTTTCTCTATTTATATATTTGCATTTATTTGCAATTTTTGTGGGTTAGGAATTTGATTTGGACTACTATAAATTTAATAGCGTATTTAGGCAACCTTGGATTTAATATTATATTGTGGCTTGACATTTGTAAATTCATTTTTAGTGTGACTTCCATGTGCAGAGGCATCATTAAGACTTTAGTCTGGAGCCACTGTAGAAAAGACATACTTCGTGCCAATGTGGTCAACAACTCCTGAGAGAAGAAGCTGCCGATATTGGGAATTCGTTTCATTCTCCTTTTATTCCTTGTTTCTTTAAAATTTTGAACTATCTGTTGAATATTTGTCTGTTTATGTATTTCGTCGTTTCCCTTTATTATTTCGCAATTAATTAATTTTATTATATATATGTATATATATATATATATATATATATATATATATATATATATATATATATATATATATATATATATATATTTGAAAGAATTATTAAATCGACAAATATATCGAGCTGTAGGTATGGTACGTATGTGGGAGTTAGACTGAATGGTGTTTCATTTACACCCACGCATACCCATACGTCTGAACACTCAACTGCACAACTTCTGATTTGTAAATGTTATTTACTTCAAACTTCATCTCAGGGTTACTAATCAAAATTATGAAAATAATTGACATCCAAGCTACAAACTGAAAATGAAAGCTCTACTGTAACGGATGAATATATAAAAAAAAGATGATTGGTGAATCATCGAGTAGGAGAAAAGAACAATTATTCATAATCAAAACAGTGTTCGAAAAAAAGATTACAATTCAGCCAGAAGAGTAAAAAAACCAGTTTGATAACAGTTAAAAAATAACAGTCAGTAATTTTCTAAAACTTTTCCGTAACGTATCATTAGCTGTAAGGCAGTTATTTTGAATTTATTATTTTCTACATATTTTTCTTGAATATATCATATTATTGTACACTATATTATGTGCACCATATTAAGTGCACATATTATTTATAATGTGAAATATTTTTTCTTCAACATTAGTAAACTGTTTGGTAACTTGTCACTCACTATCTTACTAATGAGGTTTAGAGGTTCAAAGTGGTATTCGTTTCTTAATTTTAATATCTTTCATCACAGATTAATTTTAAGTCCAATGGTATATTTGAAATACTACTTTATTCAAATGTGTTTATTATCAGATAAAATATCTATAAATCTTTGGTACCGAGCAGTGGATAATATTATTAGTATTATGTCGATTGGCGATTTAATGGTATTGTTGGTGTCAACGCTTTGATTGTCAGTTTTTTTTTCCCTTATGCCAAATGCACCAACATTCCCAATGGCCGTAGAATAAAAACATCTGTTTTCTTGTAGTTATCGTTCGTTTGTTGTTGCTTTGTTATCTTGTTTGTGAGCGGGTGTAAGCCCATGCTGTTGTTCTATGCTAAATTAAACTTTATTTCAATCGCAAAACGGAATTATTGCAAGAAGATTACACATTCGTAAGAACAGAACATACATGTAATATATAAAGCCGGATAGATGATAAGATTACTTTACTTTCCAACTTTCTTCGAGGGCTACAAGATCTGGCACTGCCTCCTGCCTACTGTACACCACTGATATCAGGGACTGAGACCTGGAGGGGTTTTGTCCATCCAGACCAGCAGAAGCGATCTGACAGCAAATACAAGACTTAAAAGTGGACATTTAAGATCTTAGTGTTACAGTTATGATAAAAAGAGCTTTCCTATCTGCGTGACGTGTTGCAGCGAACAGTCAACTCCTGATCCTATTTTGGATTGTCTGGAGCTTTCCAGACTAGATCTATATCGAAACCCAATCACGGTTTTGGACTTCTGGAGTGAATAGATTCATGGACCTGATTTAGCTCTGCTGAACCCAGGAGACAGGAGATAAGTTTCAACAACATCAACACTTTACTTTCCCAACGGGTATTTTTCTGATTGGTACTTTCAAAGATAATCGGCCTTATTCCCATGTCCCATATAAGGATCACGCAAATCTTGTAAGACGCCAATTCCGTATTTGTGCTAGCAAAAAACAAAATCCCAATATCTTTTTTTTTTTGTTATTCAACAATGATAATGATCAAGCTAAAGATTTCCCATTAAAAAATGGATACGTTGATGATTATGTGCTTTAATTTTGTCTTTAATTTCATCTTGAAGCAAACGCTAGTTTTGAAGTAAAAGTATAAAAGATATCATATTTCCAAAAAATGTGATGAATCAGTAATTTTTTGTGCCACATTTTGAACCAGTTCTTATAGGGCTACAGCCAATGGGTTGTATTTTTTTTAGAATTGAAATTTCAGGATAAGAAAATATTTAAGACAACTAACTCTATTTCACTCAGACAGACAGACTTTTGACACCACGATGTGCCCAATCTAATGTGTCTAATCAACGATGGGCCCAGTGCTGTTGTAAAGCATTATTAGCAATAGCAATTACCATGGGTGTAATGTGGTACGGAGAAAATCCCCCCCCCTTCATATCAATGTCAAAATTAAGGGAGTGGATCCTTTGACGAGCTGAGGGCAGATGGCTTGGTTTGTCCAAGTGTCATAAGTAACAACACAATATTTATGATTGACACTTATAAGTAAATGTTTTATTTTTACTTTATGTAATTGTTTTATTTTTATGTCATGTTATGTTTAATATTTTTTATCTATTTTATTAGAATTAAAAATTTTATTTTTATCGCATTATTTCTCACCAAATACCTATGTTCTGGATTTTTATACTACTTCTAATCATCTCCTGTAAATAAGTGCTCTCTTTACCCTAGGTAATATTTCACATATTTTTATCAACTGCTTTCTTTATATTTATACTACTTCTAATCATCTCCTGTAAACAAGTGCTCTCTTTACCCTGGGTAATATTTCACATATTTTTATCATCTGCTTTCTTTATATTTATACTACTTCTAATCATCTCCTGTAAACAAGTGCTCTCTTTACCCTAGGTAATATTTCACATATTTTTATCAACTGCTTTCTTTATATTTATACTACTTCTAAACATCTCCTGTAAATAAGTGCTCTCTTTACCCTAGGTAATATTTCACATATTTTTATCATCTGCTTTCTTATTTATTTATACTACTTCTAATCATCTCCTGTAAACAAGTGCTCTCTTTACCCTGGTTAATATTTCACATATTTTTATCAACTGCTTTCTTTATATTTATACTACTTCTAATCATCTCCTGTAAACAAGTGCTCTCTTTACCCTAGGTAATATTTCACATATTTTTATCCACTGCTTTCTTTATATTTATACTACTTCTAATCATCTCCTGTAAATAAGTGCTCTCTTTACCCTAGGTAATATTTCACATATTTTTATCAACTGCTTTCTTTATATTTATTTTTAAAAAAATGCATGAAATTAGTTTAAATTTCCTCACACCTGCTAATTATATCGATAATTAGCAGCTAATAGCCTGCTAATAATGATCAAAAGTTGATCTAATATTATCGATATTAGAATGCTAATTGCGATAGTTAATTCATCATTAAAACAGTTAACAATATATATATATATATATATATATATATATATATATATATATATATATATATATATATATATATATATATATATATATATATATATATATATATATATATATATATATATATATATATATATATATATATAATTATTTAAGTACGTTCCTCTGAGTTTCGAAAGCACCGGGGAAGATGACGTTGCAACCACTAAACTGCCAAGACTCCTACGAGCTGGCAGTCATATAATCAACACTCAGAGCAGACACCAGGTGCCTATTTACATAATCAGTTCAGTTAAGAAGAATATTACTAGTTATTAGTAGCTTAATTAGGAAAATATTTTATACAAACGTAGTATTTGTCGTTGAATTAAATTGATTTAATAATGTATTTTATGTAATTTTATAAGTTAAATACTTATAAAATTTATGTAATTTATTAATTTATGTAATAAATAATTTAACTTTATAAGTTCAATACTTATAAAAATTGCATTAGTGTAGTAAAAGTTACTCGATAAAATAAATATTGGGACATAGCCGTTGAAGTTAATTTTTTTATATATGTAGTATATTCTTTAGTTTTTCATAGTTCTCCTTTATAAGGTTGATGTGAATATTTTTTTTTAAAAATTAAGATTAACACAAATTATGTTTGATATAAATCATTCTCAGAATGTATAATCTAAAGAGTAAAATTGTCTTTTTGCGGTACTACCGTTTTAAATATTCGGTTTCAAGCAAAAATGTCGCTAATAGAGTTTCCAGATTTTTTCCCTCAAAGTATGTAGAATCTAGTAATTTTCTTTCCTCCAAGGTTGACAAGTATATATATATATATATATATATATATATATATATATATATATATATATATATATATATATATATATATATATATATATATATATATATATATATATATATATATATATATATATATATATATATATATATATATATATATATTTGCTTTGAAAAATATACAGCTTTGAAAAAATTATATCTTTATACTTATTTTGAACATAAAGAAGGGAAGTTAAGTGTAAGTTAACTTGAGATCTTATATAGAAATTACTGCGTTTAATAAAATTTATACTTCTTGTTTGAGAAAAGAATGCTTAAAATAAGTGTATTAATGCTTATAATAATTATAATTTCTCAAATTTTTTTTGGTAACTTAAATTTATTTTCTGAGAGAAAATAATTTTAACAATTGACTAGCAGCTGTGTATTTTCATTTCCACTTATATTCGATGAATGTTAGATAAGTCTTTGACATTTTTTGAGAAATCGAATTTTAATTTATATTTGGTTTCGAGTCGATCTAATTAAGTTTTGCAAATCAATTTGAATATTCTTCCCAAACAATCAGAGATTTAACGGTATATGAACTATTTATTTTATGATTAAATAAATTACAATAAGAAGTTTAGTATGTAGTTGAAATAATATTTTAACTGTTTATTGTGCATTATTGCTATACAGATATATATTTTGAAGGAAGTAAATTAATTTTTTAATATTTCGTCCAATTTAGTAATATTAGATAGTTGTTCTGAAGTTATTGAGCTCTTAAAATAATTTTATGCTTTTCAAACATATTTTATCAGTCGTTAAAATAATATAAGTTAAGACGAGACACAGTAAACTATAGATATATTCTGAAAAAGCACATCTATAAATAAGATTTTTGTGAAGCAGATTATAACTATCTGAATCTCAAAAATAATTTTAATTAGTTTAATTTTATTGTAATATCAGCTGCATTTATCGTGAGTTATTATTTAATAATATGTAACGTAATTATCTTGACACCAAAACATGTCACAAAAATAAAATAAACTATGTAAATAAAATTTTTAAAAATATATTTTAATATTATACTTATATGTATTTTAATAAACTTATTATTATTATTACTTTAATATTTTAATGAAATTGTTTTACCATACATAATTTTTAAATATTATAACAATTGTAAGTACATATTTTAAACAATGTTTTAATGTATTTCATTATTTAATGTCAAGTAGCTTAATGTAATTAAGGATTAGAAAAATACATTGAAAATATAAATGAAAGGCATAGAAAAATAAATGAAAAATTAAAATTTAAAAGATTCCATAGAACCTGACTTTTCTTTCAAAAATTACAGAAAGAGGTTCTAAACTTAAAAAATAATTCAAATTCTGAAGATTAAAATGAAAAAAATCTATATATTAATCTATATTACTAGTGGAACTATTGAAAAAAGTACTTAATAAATATTTTATGAAAATATAATTTTTCACATTGTCTGATTTGGAGAAATATTTAAAAATAATATGAAATTATATGTCAAAATATGCAACTAGTTTCTGTACAACTTTTGAAATTGTAATGTAGATGGCAGCACAAGTATAGGTAAGAATCTATTAACCATTTAAAATGTAGGGTAATAGATACTGCTGCCATCTTCCGCCAAATAATCAACAAGTTGTACCACATAATTTGAACATAAAACATTCTTAATAAATATAAAATGACACAGTGATTATAATAAAGTTATGAAATAAAGGGAAAATTTTCACATTTTATTATAAAATAAAATTAAGAGGACTATTTTATTTCTATTAAATAAAAATTTAACTAAATATTTATTAAAAATTTAATATAATTTTTTATTTATTATTTTTAAAATACATTTTTAAATTCATTTGCAAAGAATTTAAAAATATATTCTGTAAAAATAAATTAACATTAATGTATCATTTATATATTATGAATAATTAAAAACTTTATAATTAAATGTTTATCTGGCAGATTAAATATATAATAATTAAACGTCTTTTAGTGAAATACATTGTTAGAATATTAATATTTAAAAATATATATTCAGAATATTGAAATAATTTTTCTTACGAAATTTTAATTATAATTACGTATCGAGAGTTTTTTTTATTTCCGGAGTTTTATACAGACATTTTTTAATAATATATACATCTATTAGAGAAAAAATAAAATACACTAATTGCTGTTCAAGGAGTAATAAAAAATAAGTAATACTTATTTTTTATATATATATAAAGTATATATATAATATACTTTAATAATAAAGTATAATATATATATAATAATAAAAAGTAAGTAATACTTACTTTTTATTACTCCTTGAACAGCAATTAGTGTATTTTATTAGTGTATTTTATTAGTAATACTTAGTGGGTATTTTTCTTATTTGAGCACATCATAACACATTTAAAATAAATTAAGAAAGTAATAAAATCAAAGGAAATAAATCAATGAATTTTTTTTCAAAATTATGCTATGAATATATTTAAAGCATATAAAATATATTTAAAGATTTTTTTATTATATGATTTGATAAATTTCATTCAAATTAATTTATGTTTGTATCTTTTTTTTTAGGTAAGTGATTCACTATATATTCTTCTTACAATGAAGTAAGTCAATTCTTTAATTTTTATTCCAAGTTATGTGTTAATACTTCTTTTCCAGTCAATATTCTTTTTATGTCGATCTAGTGGGTTCATTTATATAGTGCTTAACACAATAGTAAAAAGTAGAATTTTTACTTTAATAAAACAAGCTTTCTAGAATTAAAAAAAGAATATATATATATATATATATATATATATATATATATATATATATATATATATATATATATATATATATATATATATATATATATATATATATATATATATATATATATATATATTGTACATATAACAACTAATGTATTCAAAAAAATTTCATTATTTGTTTGAGTTATAAATTTTGGTTGAATCAAAATTATTCATGTTTTTATAGCTAAGGCGTAACATAAAACGAGAAAATAACTTCCCTAAAAGAAATATATTTTATAAAGAGCAATCATGTCCTATAGCAAATTAGGACATGATTAGGTTAAAAAAATAACACAAATTATGTCCTAATTTGCTATAGGACATGATTTGTGTTATTTTTTGAAATTTACTTACGTGATATTTTTCAATATATCGATACTTACTGCACCGTTACGTTATTAGACTACATCACTTTCCAGATGAATTCGCCCTTATTTCAGGGCAATGAAAAAAAGAAATTTTCCACGCATATTTTTAATTGGCCTCTTATTATTTATAGATCGAAAAGCACTTATCAATTGCTTTTATTTGTTTTTGATATAAACGGAAATGAACAGTTATCGAAAAAACATTCCAATTGCTTAACTCTTCATCATTTCATTTCTTCCGGTATTAATGTCATAAAATATCGAAAAGAAGTAATTCATACATTAAAACATTTTTTATTGTCTTTGCACGTAATGCTTGAGTGTGGTGCAAATGATTTCCGATCTATTGCCCACGTAGAAAAGCCCACATATTGAACGTTTAATGATTAAAATGCACTTCTTAATATGATTAAAATATAATTCTTGATGAACTTTGTCAAACAAAAAAAGATGATGAAATTAAATTTTAAATTTTTTCTACGTTTTTTGACATTACACTTACATACTTTTATAAAATGGAAGTAATAATTTGCATAAACTGAATGAAATTTAGGAAAAAAAGAAAAAAATATTGGCAAAAATATTATAGAATTTTGACAAACTTGAAATATAATAAATTAGTAAATTAGTAAGGGATAGGCTCAAACTTGAAATAAATAAATTAGTAAGGGATAGGCTCAAACAATTTGTTCTTAGAATCTGAGTAATGCAGTACTACATGTAAAAAATACTACAGTTTTATAAAACATTTTTTGAGTGTCTTTCGGTATTCGCAAAATATATTACTTCATATTCTTATGGCTAAGATAACTCTAATACAAGAAAGAAAAAACTAAGCAAATTTTTAAACCGAAAATTATTTCATGTTTTGCAAAACAAAATATTTTGCGGAAATTTTTATCAAAGCACTAATGAGGAAATGCTTACAAGCAATGGGTGTCACTCGAGAATTTGTGCACTTTCGATAGTTATGCTTGCGTGACTCTGAGATAAGTAAATCACTAGTAAAAACACCGGTGTGTGTTACTTTTAAATTCGAAGTAAGTTTTCGACTGATTATGTTTCTTCGCCCTGTAAAGAAATATTTCTGTCAACTCCATCATCACGCGAATTTTATAGCTTTAACAAGTCAAACTTATGAAAATTTTGCATTTCAACTAAGTAATTTTTATGTATTAATAACATTATCAAAAATCGGTTATCAATATCTGCCGAAATTGTAAAACACGTCATAATTTTGAACTAAGGGCAAGACGCTTCCTTGTCTCCACAACAAACTGGACTAAAGTAGGGACATTAAACCACGTGGATTTTTGAACGTGCATTGGTTCCCTCAGCATGAGAGTCTTCAGCTGGATTAGACGTCTTTCCAGTCACAAGGACAACATCTCCTACTCCAGGCTGCGATAGGGCTCGGTTCTCATTATCGAAATGCAGCGAATTAAATTCCCGACTTAACCGAAGATCCATCGTGATCACTAATAGTGGCTAGGACACGTTAAAACCGGGAGTGGTGGTAATGTCCTCCTCCTCTGGGGGTGGATAACCAAGTATTTGAGGTCTTGATCTGCCAATCCCAGGACCTTTGAAGCTGCCTGCTTCAAAATCCTGAAGACACCACCAGGCTGCTTCTATCTAATTGGTATTGTCCACTCAGGGCAAAGTACAGGGAAGCAGGCTGGTGTAACAATCTTTCGAACTCACTACTTTCCCATAATATCGGAAGAAAGTGTGTCAAAGAACCAACTACTGGCCTTGATTAGTCAACATCTGAGTACCTTCTTAACATATTGTCTGTTGATTCAATATGTAAATGAAATCGTCATTTACATAGCCAATGATGTTTTTTCTGTGTCAAGCAAACAACTCCTGACCTTGATTGATCAACATCTGATTATCTTCTTATCATGTTGTGTCTTAGAATGTACCTACTCTTTGATTACTCCTATATTTTTTTAAATTTTAATATAAGCTCATGCATCATAGTTTCCAATGAAAATTCATTACCTTCTCCTGATATTCACCTGTCTTTTAGCAAAGTATAGAGATGAGAAAAAATAACGGTATTTACTATGTACTGCGTTCAGAATGCATTTTTACATTATGAAATAAAATCTCAAGCATAAATCATGTAATGAAATGAGGTACTTCATGTTTGGAAAATTTATTTTGATTAGCAAGATTAACCTCGTTATTTTCATTAATCTGAAGAAATGAAATTCACATGCAAGAGCTTTCATCCGCCTTCGTATGCATTTACTCCCGTTTGGGTATTTGGACAAGCCAAAAACTACTGCATTGAGCAAAAACACAAATATTTTTAAAAAAAATTCCATAAAAAGAGAATATCAAAAATACACTGTAGAAATGCATAAAGGAAAAGATCAAACTTCATAAATATCTTTCATTTGTTTCCGCTGCTATACAAAAATGACAATTTTAAAAGAAAGAAAACGAATCAACACTGCTTCCTTGATGCGAGAAAAGTTCCGCAGCAGAATGTTACAATTATTGAGAAAAATTCAGTGGCGAAACAGGATTAAGATTTCGCTTATAAAGGTTGTAAATGAAATACAATCATCATGAAATTTAATGAATAAGGTTAAGTTGTGTAGCCCATGGTAGTCTAGCTGTTAGGGTATCTGCTCTCCACACAGAAGGGTAAAGTTTGGTTCCCGCCAAGTACATGCGATGTACGTGCTAGTCGTGAGATTGGTCACTGAGCAATTACCATGGGTGTAATGGTCTGGAGTAAATTCCCTCCCCTTTCAGATCAATGTCGAAATTAAAAGAATGGTTCCTCTGGTGGTGCCATCTATCGGAGGAGTTTAAAGCGAAGTCGTACTTTATAAAATTTTCGTGTTGCTCTAATAAATGAAAGACGCATTCTACCGAATTATATTCGCATAGTCAACGTCAATCACTTATCCAATTATCATAAATAACAGCAACAAGTTGTGTGTGCTCTCTATTTTCAAAAACTAACCATTTCAAAAGGAAGGAAAGGTCTAAACACTTCATTTTGGATGCGGGAAAAGTTCCGCAGCAGAATGATACATCACCTTAAATAAAGCAGGAGGTTCACACAGCATTAAATGAGAATAAATAAAACAAAGTATTTTTCTTTCCATTCTCAATTTGTATAATCTCATTTTCGAAGCTTAAAAAAACAAACATTACTTCTCCTTATAAAGAAAATAATATTTATTTCTTGCAATTTATATATATTTTTCTGTTTCGCTAAATGAAAAGATTTTGCTTCTGGCCACCTGCTCAACAGTAAACAGAGACCTTAAATGCATTACCATCTTAAGTAGCCGCGGTATTTGAGAGCGCCCTGGGGTTAATCTCAATGGCAGACATACCAGAGCAATAAATATAATGATGCTGATTTAGTGATAAAAGTTCGTCCTGGTGACATAATCATCCGTGAAGTAAGATATCCCGTTGATAATAACGGTAATGGATGGAAGAAAGGCAGAAAATAGCTGCGAGACTGCGATGAATATTTCATATTTTTTCGTCTCCATCTGCAGGAGAAAGAGTGTTATCACCATGATTTGTAGCTCCGATAATAGTCCGTTCGCATACCATATCTATTACTTGGGAATATATTTAAACCTTTCGAGGTAAAAATGAGTGGTTTAGAATTCATTTTCTTCATGTTCATTTAATTTATTTGTAAGGAGACTGTTCTTTTATGTGCTGTAATATCATCAAATGTCGATAAAAAAAGAGATATGGTTCAACTTAAAATGATATAATATCGGTTGTTATAAGCTGTTGTTACATATATTCTTCTGTTATTTTGGATTTAATTTATATATGCGTGTTATAACTCAATTTTATATTTTGGGAAAAAATCCAACCTTTATTGTTATTTCGATGTACAAATTTAAATATCAAATAAATCGATTAAGTGATAGGATGACCATTTTTGTAAATAAGCATTTCTTATTTAAATTCCTGGAAAATTCCCCCTTCCTTTCCTCAGTATTCATTACCACGAAATAATATTCATTACTATTGGTGATAAAACGTTTTTGTACGTCGGTGGTTCTGTGATGTTTTGTCGATGGACTGTGCTGGTTCATTTCCTGCAAATGAAGATAAATTTTAAAAGAACAATAGATAAAATTGGATTTTTTAAAAAAATCTAAACATTCACCCACGTGTTGGAAACGAGCATTTGGTAGAATATTCAGAACTCAATTTACAAAATAGATTAATATCAATACAAATGATATTAATATATAAATAATAATTATAAATAATATTATGCAATAAATTTTATTTTTAAATATCACTTATTAATATCATTACATAAAATAGCTTATTTTTTAAAAACTATGAAATATATAATTTTTCCAGTTTTTTTTTAAATACATAATCACATTTCTGAGATTGTATATATTGATTGGGATAAAATATCAATATTATATCTTCAAATTTTCTTTGATTTCAGTAATTACTTCTACATAATATTTAAGCTATAATTGCACTATTTTTATAATATAAAATTTATTTTTAAATATTTATATTTTAGTGACATATTTATTCATATGATATATGTATAGTTCACATTCTTTCAAATTATTATTGCTTTTATTCTTTTTTCAATTACATTTATGAAACGATGTGATATAAGAAATACTTTTGTGTACATTTAATTTAATAAGATTTTCAAAAAGTTTCTTAATGTTTCAAAAAGTATATTTTTAACCGTTTAACGTTTAAGTAAAAATAAAATATTAACATAAAATAGTTCATAGGATTTAAATATTTACATGAGTTTTTATGTCTGGAAAATCTTACAATATTCATATTTTTCTGAACTTTCAACTACACATAAGCAAAGAAATTTTAAGAAAATTTTGTCTAAAGAGAATTGCATAAAAATCTATTTAAAATGTATATAATTTATTACTTTGAAGACAGCATTATTTTTCTTAAAGAAGAAATTTTACATTTGAATAAAATTTTCCATGCAGATTTTCTGTATTAGTTTTCATAGATGAAAGAGAAAAGACTAAAAATATGAATATAAAGCAAAATAAGTTTCCAAGAAATTAGTTAAATTATTCAAAATTCAAACAGACATAAAAAAATTGAGAAATAGTTACAATAGTTTAAATTCTAGCACATGTACATTAATTTCCAGAACTTGTTAAAAAAAATCGAAAAAATTTAACTAAATAGCTGATAGTAAATTAGAGAAGACTAGAATAATTTATTAAACTATAAACTTAGCATACATATTCATACAACAATAAAATATCAAAGTCAGATAGATTTTTTTCAAAAAATTAAGTATATTAGTTTTCTTATATTTAAAAGATTAGTCTGAGAACTTGATTGTTGTTGTTACTATAATGTAAAAAAGGATGTATCTACTTTAATTAACTGATCTCATAAAGTGATGTTTAAGTGAGAGAGATAGTTATATATATATATATATATATATATATATATATATATATATATATATATATATATATATATATATATATATATATATATATATATATATATATATATATATATATATATATAACCTGAACAACGAAGTTTTGGTCGAAATAACGGTACCAAGACACTGAATCATAGATTAGAAGTCCATACATAGGTAAAGCTGCAACTGCAACTGTAGTATGATGATATAGCTCATTTATTGTAGTTATGAGATTAGCCATTTCTCATGAATTTATTTCAGTCTCATGTCACCATTTTAACCCGTTCTTGTAGCAATAACGGTGCCAGAATGCTAAATTCAGATATTCGAAGTCATATATAGGTGTAGTAGTTGTTATTTTTGAAATTTGGACAAGCGAATATCGCTATGCTGTTGGTTATGCGAATTTAAGTCAGTAGGGTGCGTTTTTCGTTTAACCAGAAAACTACGAAGGTGAGCGTACGACGTTGCTCTAAACTCTTCCGAAAGATGGCACCACCAGGAGCTCAACTCCCTCAATTTTGACATTGATCTGAAGGGGGTAATATATAGGTAAAGCTGCCGAGTTAATGATATAATTCATTTACTGTAACTATTGGCATTAGGAGATTAGCCATTTCTCGGGAATTTATATCGGCCAAATGTCACAATTTGGAGTAAAGTCTGGAAGTAATTTTGACCATGTTTTCTGTAAAGGAAAGTTCCATAAAATGCAAGGAACGGTTAATAGACCATAACTCCGCGAAAACGTAGCGTTTTGCTTGCTTCGAATAAAAGTAATATCCATTGTCTTTATCCTTTATTCGAGAATAGAAATATAATGGCCCAGAGGTATGTAATTGCCACTGTTCTAACTGCCATCAATTTTCAAACAGCAATCAATAGATAATGAGACGTGTATCCAGTAACACGTGTATCCAGTAACCCTTGAGAGGGAGGATACACGTGTATCCAGTAACCCTTACCACCACTTTAAGAGATTGGCCTGTATGATGAAACCGGATATATGATGGTAGAATGAGTTCTCCTTGATGCTACCAAAAATAGATCACGATGTTATATAAAAGAACCAGTATTCATTTGAAAATTTAATGTCACCACATTTCGGCTTCTGTGTATATCCCTGTTTCTTTCATTGGCTGATTATCCACTTGTGTCGAAGAATTAAGAGTAGTTTTGAAGTTACATGCTACTGCAAACATTGCCGAACTATTCCAACAGATACTCTTACAAACAGCTCCGTTTCTTGGCTCAATGCTCCTGACGTATTTAGTGTGATCCATTGAAGCCAGGAGAGTAACATGTCTGTGTTCTCGGCTGACTGCTTATATGCAGCATAGTAGTATGTGTGGCGATCAATTCACCAATACCATACCTTGCAGAGAGAAATGGGCTATCAACCGATGTAAGTGGCAGTACGGGGATGCAGTAAACCACAATTTGTATACCCAACAAATTAAACTATATCAAAGTCATAAACATGATGCTAAGCAAATTTCTTTTTTATAAGAGGCATCAGAACTCATCTCCTTTAGACGAAAAAATTCAAATTTAATTTGTATTTGAAATAACTGTGCCGCAGACACATTTAGGTATCGCTATCACTGCATTCTTCACATGAATATATTGAAAAAGCTAATCATTTGCATATGACAGCAACTCCTATTCCTCCATGTAATAATCAAGTGTATAATTCACCAATCATATTCGTGTTATATATATATATATATATATATATATATATATATATATATATATATATATATATATATATATATATATATATATATATATATATATATATATATATATATAATCTTTGTGTGTGAATATTCTCTGGTCTCCAAAAGATAAGAAACAACATGTCTTTCTATGCTCACCATAAAAAATAGCACTAACATTAACATTTATAGTTTATATGAAAGATAAAAAAAATACTTATATAAATTCATGCAAAAACTTGAACTGCCCCTTTTTTTAATAGAAAAAAGAAGAAGTATATATGAGTGAGAAAAAAATGTGCAAATAACAGGCTTTCGAATTTCCAATGTAACTTTTGCTAGTAGAGTGGTTGAGAACCATGTGTGGGATTCCTCATTGTTTGAGGGAAGACGTTTCTCCTGCTCATTAAGGTGGTGGGGGTCGAATGGATAACAATGGGGATGTCACAGACTACTATAAGAAGTTGTCTTAATGTATGGTCCAACATCTCTGGAGTCAATATCAAACAGAAGCGACTGGGTCCAGAGGGCACAACAAGGCACAACACCATCAAAAAACCATTTTATAACACTGGAAAGAAACAAAAATTTCTGCACCGAAATTTTTTGAAGATCACTCTACAGCATTAGAGAGAAGAATATCCACAAGCGCGGTGCAAAGGCGCAGACTGAAGGTTTCTTTGCAAGGCAACTAGATTTGAGTGTCTTTCTCATCGGACGAAAGAGGAGTGACAGCTTATCTGGAGAAAGAGAACGTTTCCTGGACCAGACAACAATGGGCTACTGTAATTTTTACAGAGTCCAGATTCACACGGGAGAACGACTCAGGACGTATGCTAATTTGAAGGGCACAAAACACCAGAGACCATCAATCCAACACTATGAAAAGACACAGTTACCGAATTGGTGGAATAATGGTTTGAGCAAGGATCCCACTCCGTCGTCACACTGACTTCCATCTTTTCACGAAAGAACTGCGACTAGTGTGAAATATCGGAATGAGATCCTTAGTCTACATGCCAAGCCGAATCCTGTTGCAAATGACAATGATTTTATTGTGATGAATGATAACGCATGGCCGAACCCAACCGTATGTATCTTTAAAAAATATATTTTGGTTTGAAACGAATGGAATGAGAAGCTCAATCACAAGACACTAACCCTATAAAGCGTCTAGGGGATGACCATGGTAAACAGGTTGCTGCTTTAAATCATCCACCAAAGTCTATAGGAAGGCTAGAAAACAGCCTACTCCGAGTTTGATTTTCGTTTCTTATTTCGGTGACCTACAATTTATTTAAGAGACCACGCGGTCACCTAGCAAGTGTCGTTTTCATTATCGGATTCGTTTTCGTATCTTGGCTTCACCGCAGATCCGTCGTGGTCGCTAAAAGCCGTTGGGGCACGTTAAATATATAGTGGTAGCAATGTCCTCCAAAGGAAATGATACCTCTGGGTTTGGCATCCTAAGTATTGGCAGTATTCTGCTTCAAAACCACAAAACTCCATCCAGTTACTTCTATCTAACTGGTAGAGCCGAACTCATATCTAGGTATAGGTATATGTGCTGGTGCAACAGCAACAACTTCTTTATCAGAATGAAAAGTCGATGCCACTGATGCATTCAAATTAAGGTGGACATATCACTTATTAAAACACCTATATATTATGCTTCTTTGACGTTTAACCACATAAAATTGTGATTCCTTTTTCCAAGAGTGAATTTTTCCAGGGAGTTGGCTTTTTTTCTTCAAAATCACTTTTTTTGTAAATTTTTATATTGCAGTCAATAAATACCTGTTTTATACATATGTCATCCAAATTTGGTGTTCTTCTTCTTCTTCTTCTTAAAATTGGGTTTGTATGTCATTGGGCACCTCTGCTTTTATCAGCATTTTGTACCATTAACTCCAAACCCAATGTTTCCTAGTTCCAGTTGCTCGGGTCACCCACTTTACTAATAAAGTCCGATAACCCTTTAATGGAGTTTAGGTGTAACTCTCTAGTATGGATGAAGCCTAAAGAAGTTAATCTAGGGAGGGCAAGAGCCTCACATTCGTAAATGACATGCTCTGTCGTTTCCTCTTGCATATGATATTTCCAGCAGATAAGATCTTGCTGAAACAGTCCCATCTGGTCAGAAAGTCAGTCATGCTAGGAATAGCTTCCTGACTTTCACCAAAAGAAGATGGTTTGGAGGTCATTTCTACTTCAAGTGAATGATTCATTGCTGCCCCTTTACAAGATTGCCTCTGAGTTCCCTTGTCTTTTTCAGCAAGGTCTACTTTAGAGGCTTCACCTGCAAATGCAGAAAGGTTTGTTACTTCTTGTGTCTTTTCAGCCACAATATAACAATTAAAAAGCTCAGGTAATATAAGTCCACCCAGCATTGCCTGAGTTACTGGGCAAGGCAAATTACTCTAGAAGTTCGCCAAGCAACTAGAGGCTCCGTTAAGACACCAATACCGCAGTGCTAATTAGCCCTAGGCAAGGATCGCATAACACCAGGGTTTACGGGAGCTGGTTCGCGGCCTCTGATTCTATATTCAAGGCTATCCTGTCATTCCTACAGGACATTCGGCTATCCACCACTTGCCGACGCGCCTGGTGGCTGAAATTTGGTGTTATTACGTTCATATGTCCATACGTCTCAAAAGACCGGTTTTCAGACGAGCATTTAAAATCACAAGAATAACATTCGTTTCGTTTTATTCATTAGTCTTTAAGTTTGGACACGATGCCTTCTGCTCTGAAAAAAGCTCTCCAACCATTACACCACAGAGAGCTTCTACAAGAGACTCTTATTTAGAAAGCTAAAGCATAGCGTATATTCCCATTGTTCAAAATGACTAGAATTGAACCCAGCACCTTATACTCCAAACATCGCAGTTCTTCCACACACTTACAATGAGCCCTGCTTTCTAGAACTTTTCTGATGCCATTTAGGAAATAGCTTAATATTGAAAGGCCATTGAAAGTCACTTTTGCCTTCATCACGTACATCATTCTAAATATAGGAAGCATAATTCCGGAAGGAAACGCAGAAAATTCCCTTCCACGCATTCCTGAAGAATTTGGTCAGCACAAAGTGGACAGCTTAACAGCTAAAGGTCATTATAAGATATTCTAATATCAATACTACAAATTGCTTTCGTGAGAATGTTTCATAGATTGTGGGTTTTATTCGTGCGTCTCAAGAGAGGGAACCACGAAAACTCCGAAACTCCCACCCCGACATACATACATAGCGGTGCAGGCGAACCCTAGAATGTACCTTTAAGTTAACGGGTTTGGAATACTCGCCCATCACAAAGTACGTAGTCATTTTGGAGCACGGTTAAGAGACGAGGTCACAGCTGGGCTGGCCTCCTGCTCTCCTCATCCATGCCACACCAGAGAAATTATTTTCGACGTCCCATATTAACGTGGATACGTCCCAAACCCACGGAACTCCAACAACCCAGTTCCCAACCACTGTCGGCGGCAAATGATGCTTCCCTTTGCTGATTGTAACAGAAGTGCAACATTAAATTTCTGCTGTCCAACAATGGTTAAGATCGAACCCGGGTCCCTATCCTGTGGACAGCGCTGTCCTACTACTAGACTACGATGGGTCACATACTGACGGACTTGCAGAGGCAGGAAACATCCATCACCCATGACTTAAAATGGTTGGTATCGAATCCAGGATCTTATGTTCCGAAAAGCTCATTCCTTCTACTGTAAACTTTGTTTTTTGGAACTTTCCATCTCCGTTAAGAACAGCGAATAACTTCGAATTTATTTTCTCCATAGAAAAGCAGAATATAAAGCTTCCATTTCAATAGAATGACTGTAAGGCATATTCTTATCGAAGTCCTCCTTCCTGGAATCTTCCATCGAACATCTTAATGGAAGTGAGATAATCCTCCCAAATCCTTCTACTTCACACACACACAGCTTGGTGATATAAAAATTTTAAACTTGAGCCAATAAAGAGATGGTTCTTGAGTCTGAAGCGAAGAATGGAAGAAAAATGCAAATACTAAAACAATCGCCTTCGGGAAAATGCAGCGTATTAACTCTCATTTGGAGAGGCATGAATTTTCAATTGGTTTCGCTGTTTTTATTCCTTTCATGGAACTGAATTAAATAAACTATGGAATTTTAGTATAGAATAAAACATATTGCTTTGGATCGTTTTTATGAAAGCTCATGCAGGTTTTATTGTCCACAGACATATGAAACTCGATGAAATTTAATTAAGGAGAACGATGCATACAATTTTATAAAAAAATGTTTATTTCCCATTCTCTCTATTAAACTTATTGATTATTCCTTAAATTTCTATTATTAAATGAAATTCATAAGTCTGGTCACAGAGTAAACTCTTGAAAAAAATAAGTAATGAAACTAGAATATTCTAATAAGGAAATAAAATATGTGAATCGAATTCTTATGATTTATAAAAAGATGATTACTTCATTCATTTATATGGGTTCACAAGCAAAATATAACAAAGAACAAATTGACAAATAAACACAATCAAACAATTATGATCTTATTCATAAGTTTTTAATTTATTATTCAGTAAATAAATTATTTCGAAATATGGCCAACTTAGTGTAAAAGTGTGGGGTTCGATTCACATTGCCGCCAAAGACCCACCGAGTATATGCGATATAAGTGATTGTTAAATATGTGATTGGTCATTCAGAAGTTGCCATGGGTGTAATGGTCTGGAGAGGATTTATTCGCTCTCCAGATCAATGTCAAAATTAAAGGAGTGGCTCCTTTGGTGGTGTCATCTACCGGAGGAAACTTAGAGCTAAGTCGTACTTTCACCTTCATGGTGCTCTGGTTAAACGAAAGACACATGAACGTCATAGCGAGCTTGGCTTGTCCAAGTGGCATAAGAAACAATAACTACAACATCAATACTAGCAGCCGTATGTAGTGGTGCATTTTGGCCCAATTTTTAAACAAGAGTAATAACAGGATTTTAGCCTTCGTAACGCCGCCACAAGATTGATAAAATGCAATTACCACTCTTTTAAGAATAGATTCATACATCCAAATCACAACATCGTTTTACATCTTTTGGTGCATACATTTAAAAGCATTATAATTGACGTGAAGTACATTTCCATCGTATTTTATAATGATTGTCCAAAATTTGAGAAGGTCATGTTTTTATATGCATTTTAACATTTACTATAGTGCTTAGACAGACAATGCTCTTAAGAGCGTAAGGAACTGGGTTCGGTCACAGCCACTATTGAACAACGGGAGATCAATGTTGCATTTTTCTGGCTTCATAAAATTTATCACATTTTGCCATAATAATAACTCTCAATTTTCTTACAAATATAGATAGAGACATCAAATCAATGGAATTTCTCATTTTCAAAATACTTAAGACAGCTTGATATTAAAAGTATATAAACAGATCCTACTCTGAAGTTGGCGTATTTCATCTGTTGACACATTATATTTGGCGATTAACTATATTTAAGGAAAAGTTCTAAATTGCCTTCTGTATTTTACAGTAAAATTTAAAAAAAAATGCGCACGTTTGATAAAAATTTTAACATTATATTTTTGTACAAAAATACATAATAATCGCCTTTTAAGGTACTTGAATTTAAAAATCCTTAAATATATGCATACTATCAAAAATGCAAAGGAAATGTTACTACAAGTTGATTGGAATTTTTCGGTTCTTATAATAAACTGTTTTTGGTTCAAATTTACAAAAAAATTATTAATTATCACACTTTGCTATGGTCAGTTTTGGATTAATTATATTTGTATGCATTTACCATTATTTTTTAATCAGTTAATATAGTTTTAATTATAAAATATTATATATACATATATATATATATATATATATATGTGTGTGTGTGTGTGTGTGTGTGTGTGTGTGTGTATTAGCAGCTCTCTGAAGTTACGCCTGAAACTCTAACGATAACCACAAATCAAATCCATTTCAGGATTGAAGTTAATCTTTTTAAATTGAGCAATAACAATGTTGTTAGTTATGAACTTGGACAAGTGTGAGACTTTCATTTAACGAGAGCACTACGAAGGGGAAAGTACGACTTTGCTCTAAGACTCCTCTGATAGATGGCACCACCAGAGGATCCACTCCCTCCATTTTGGACTTTGATCTGAAAGAGAAGAAAATATTCTCCGGACCATTACACCCATGGTAACTGCTCAACGACCGACTTCAGGACTTTCGATTCCACAGATTTAATGAGACCGTGTATCGCATGTACTCTGTGGGTTTTTTGGCGGCATTAGGAATCGAACCCCACCCTTACGTACGGAAAGCCGATGCTCTAACCACTAGGTTACAACTACCCCTTCATAACAGCGTGTTTCATGCTATTTTGTTTGAAGTTTCCTTTCTAGACTCGAGAATAAAGAACAATTGTGGTTACCATATGAGACTGGAATTGAACCCCCGAAATACTGAACTAAAGACATGGGATTCCGTCATTCAACTCAGTATTTCTTTTATATTTATATATATATTTCACAATTTTTTATTTTTATTATTACAATGGTCTGCAAGAAGTGTTTCTCTTTATATCTTAAAGCAAAACAAATTATTTATTATCTTAAAATACTATCGGGAAACAGGACTGTTATTTCGGATTTCAAAGGATATTTTAGACGAACACTTGAAGCGAAATCCATAAATTCTTCAAAATTTTCCCTTTTCCTACGGTGTCCGCATATTTTACTTGTATCGCAAACTCTAGTCGTGGAAATTTCCATTTGTGTTACGAAGGTATCACTTTTTCAATTTTACTCCAAGCATTTTTTTACTTCTTTATCTATAATAAAAAGGCTGTTCATGAAATATTGTAAAATAAATCTCATATCGTTCATAGGTGATGCTCTACAAATATTTCTTTCACTGTGTTTTGTCTTTTATGAAAAATGCACTGGTGGGATTGGCTGATTTCCAGCAGGAATTGGATTTTTCTTACAAAGATCAAATATTTGCAGAAAATGGGATATCGCATATTTTTGCATCGATAACACCTACTGGATTATGCGGGAATACTGTTCGCTTTTGAAATTTAAATTCTTTGCTTAGGAGTCAACACTAAAAAGTTTTAGAATGTTTTTTTTAAAAAAAATTATTGGCCATAACGTAGTTGTTTCTATCGTTCCAGTTGAGTTCATTGCTTCATCACTTTATTGCATTTCTCATTAATTTAAAATATTCATGACGTCAAATAGCATTTCATCTACGTCGCATCGTATTGCGACGGTGACGTAAGTCCAACTTGTCCATGAATTCGCTGTTTGCCTTTAAATCGTATTCTGCAAACTGCAGCAAACAAGGCGAAGTTCACAATCGAATTTCTGAGAATAGTGTCAAAGTTCATTGAATAGTGTCAAAGTTCATTCTGTTAATAAAACGATTTCTGGATCAGATTTATTGTATGGTCACTCTTGGCGCGTTTTTTTGGTGCCAAATTTGGCGAAATATTTTACTGGAAACTCGGCAAACTAGTATTTTGGCAAGCTTATTTGTCATTAATTTCTCATGAATATTTACCGATTTAAATTTATCATAAAATTTAATCAAAAAATTTTATGGATAATTAAGCACATCAAATTTATTATTTTACCATTGGGTTAAAATTTACTGTACGGTCACCCTTGGCGAAATTTTCAAATAGTCGCCAAGGCCGTATGACGTCATACTTATGACGAATTTCCGATCGGGAAAAACGGTGGGAGGAAAATGGCTGAAATAGTGACCTATGTTTCATAAATTATTGGTATCTATCAATATACTCAAGTAATTTTACAAAATTAACAAAAAACGCAAATTTATAGATTTCAAACATCAATGGTAAAATAATAAAGTTGATATGTTAAATTATCCATAAAATGAAAACAAAACACAAAAATATTTCGAATAAATATTTTGATTTCGATAAAATATTCGATAAAATATTTTGATTCACAAAAATATTTCGAAAAGAACGAGGGAGCTGAAAAAAAGAAATTACTTCTGAAACGAATGCGAATGAGGAAAATATGGAAACTTCGAAAAAGTAAATATCAGTTTTAAGAAAATCAGAGTACGAATTCTAACAAAAATTCCAGAAGAATCCGAACGCGAATAACAATAAAAAATGAAGCAACATTCGGAAAAGAATAAATATAAATTATTAAGTACTAATTAAACTGTTAAATAGAATATCTTTAAGAAATTAAATACAGAAACAATAATTTTAAAAATGTATAAACAAATTTTATAGTATTTTATTGTAATAATATAAATTATAAGAATGCCATATACATAAACTAAAGAAAGAATGTACCGACACAATTTTATACAGTAACTTTAAATTCAATTAAAATTTTTAAATTAATGAAAAAGAGCAATACAACCTGGAATTTAATTATCCAAACTGTCAAGCAAATTGTAAAACACACTAAAAAATCTTACTAAGTTAATTCGCAAAAATTTCTAGTAAAATGCTGAAATGGAACAAAATGTTTTAAATTTCATCGCGATGACGTAAACACTAGAGTTGTTAAAATTGAATTTTCACCTCAATTCTTATTGGTCTTCATCTGTATGACGAGCATCTCGCGAGAATCACATGAGACAAAAATCGGGAGGCTCTGTTCGCCAAATTTGGCTTCAAAAAAAAACGCGCCAAGGGTGACCGTACAGTAAAACTGAGCCTACCATAGATGTATGAAATCTATAAATCTGCGTTTTTTGTTAATTTCATAAAATTAATTGATCATATTGTTAGATACAAACAATGTATGAAATATTTGTCACTATTTCAGCCATTTCTCCTCCCGCCGTTTTTCCCGATCGGAAATTCGTCATACGGTCACCGTTGACGACTTTTTTAAAATTTGGAACAAGTTCAGTATCCCCATACACTCGGCGACGCGGCTAATTTTTTTGTCGCCAAGCTAGGCGCGCGTTTATTAAAACGGGAAATTTTCCTAAGTTCGATCGAAAAATAAGCAGTTCAGAAAATTTAAAAAGGGAAATAAATATAAATAATGGACTTACTTGATATGAAGTTAAGCTGACATGCTGATTGGTATATTAATTTCGCCATTTTATTCATTTGTCACCAGTGTCACATTTCAATAAAAATAATTATCTAATTGTACAAAAAAAATATGCAAAATTATTTTTCTAAATATATATACTCTATAAAATTTAAAAAAAGCATGCAAAAACTTATTTTTCAAATATAAACATGTTTTAAAATTTAAAAAAAAACGTGAATAAAATATTTTTTAAATAAATTTAAGTAAATAAAAATGAAACACGAATACAATAAAAAAATACATGTAAACAATAGAATCTAAATAAAATAATTACACTTTCTCCAAATCAAATTTCCATTAAAAAAATTAATATTTGCGAATCATAAATTAATTAATAATTTGGAATCCTGATCAATAATCCATCATTATTATATTTAATTTTAGCTAATAGAATTTGTTGATATTTTTCGACAACATTTTTAACATGAGACATTTTTAATTAAAACAATAAATAACGTAATTAAAACAATAAAAAAATGATAATAAATAAATTAAGAAAACGAAATAAGGAAAAAAGAATATTTAAAGATTTTAAATATATAAAATGAAAAATATCATTTAATAAAAAATATATATTAAAATTAAACCAACTAAAAGTCAATAATATTAAATAAATAGTAAAAAAAAATTTACGATAATTGGACACTGGAAACAACGAAACAAAACAACGGGAAATCCACTAATTCCATCAGCAAAAGTAAACGAAATTAAAATGACTAGCAAATAAAACGTAGAACAATTAGCAAAGAAAGTTCTGGAAAGTTCTCGAAGTGAAACTAAAAAAGCTATTGCCACTAAACAAAAGCACATATATAACGTAAAAATTATTTAAAACACGAGAAAAACGGAATCTGGAAACGAAAAAATAAAAAAAGTAACAAAAACTAAATTTGGCAACAATACAATAAAAACAAAAGCCGAAATCGGCAACACTACAACGTAAACAACGGCTACCAGATTTGGCGAGAAATCAGTGTATGGGGATACTGAACTTGTTCCTAAAATTTCGCCAAGGGTGACCGTACGGTAAAATTTTACACGATTTCGGAACAAGTTCAGTATCCCCATACACTTGGCGACGCGGCGAATTTTTTTGTCGATAAGCTAGGCGCACGTTTATTAAAACGGGAAATTTCCCGAAGTTCGATCGAAAAATAAGCATTTCAGAAATTTTAAAAAGGGAAATAAATGTAAATATTGGACTTACTTGATATGAAGTTAAGCTGACATGTCGATTGGTATATTTATTTCGACATTTTATTCGTTAGTCACCAGTGTCACATTTCGGTAAAAATAATTATCTAATTTTACAAAAAAAGCATGCAAAAATATTTTTCTAAATATATACACTTTATAAAATTTAAAAAAAAAGCATACAAGAACTTATTTTTCAAATACATACATTTTTTTAAATTAAAAAAAAAACATGAATAAAATATTTTTTAAATACAAACACTTTTTAAGTAAATACGACATTTTCATTTATGTTTCATTTATTCTTAAAAAGTCTTAGTCGACTTTTTAAGAATAAATGAAACACGAATACAATAAAAAAAATACATGTAAGCAATAGAATTTAAATAAAATAATAACAACTTCTCCAAATCCAATTTCCGTTAATTAATATTTGTGAATCCTAAATTAATTAATAATTTGGAATCCTGAGCAATAATCTATCATTATTATCTTTAATTTTTGCTAAAATAATTTGTTGATACATTTCAACAACATTTTGAGCATGAGAAATTTAAAATTAAAACAATAAATAAGGTAATTAAAACATTAAAAAGTTGATAGTAAATTAAGAAAACGAAATAAGGAAAAAAGAATATTTAACGATTTTAAATATATAAAATAAAATCTGTCATTTAATAAAAAAATATATATTAAAATTAAACCAAGTAAAAGTAAATAATATACAAGAAATAGTAAAAAAAATTTACGATAATTGGACACTGGCGACAACGAAACAGAAGAGCAAGAACTCCAGCGGGAATCAGTAAATGAAATTAAAATGACTAGCAATTAAAACGTAGAACAATTAGCAAAGAAAGTTCTGGAAAGTTCTCGAAGTGAAACTAAAAAAGCTATTGCCACTAAAAAAAAGCACATATATAACGTGAGAAAAACGGAATCTGGCAACGAAAAAATAAAAATAGTAACAAAAACTAAATTTGGCAACAATATAATAAAAACAAAAGCTGAAATCGGCAACACTACAACGTAAACAACGGTTACCAGATTTGGCGAGAAATCAGTGTATGGGGATACTGAACTTGTTCCACGATTTCTTATATAAAGACCAAAGCATCTGTTTGTGAAGCCGTTTTTCAATGATTCAAGCCATTAACACATGGACAATAGAGCAGTAGAAAAAGCAAAATGAAATTAAAAAAAAAACACTCACACACACAAGACAAAGCATCCACTTTATATATAGTTAGTTTAAATTTTTAAAAATGTCACTAATCAACAGAATTGTGAATTAATAATTGCAATATTTTTAAACAATATTTTTTAAATCTAAAGATTAATTGCTTGCTTTCGCCAACATTAAATTTAAAAAAATATTTTCTATCAAATTTACATAGTAATTTAGAGGAAGCATCAATGTTGACACTGCATTTTTATGTACAAAAAATATTTTTGAATTAAAAAAAATAATTTAAACTTTTTTCGTGACTGTGATACTCTGGTTGAGAATGATGTCATTCTTGGAATTGAAAAAAAGTAGTGGGTTTTTTAACGATCCAGCCAGAAGATCCAATACGTTTGGTAATGGTGGCTGAGATACATAAAATAGGTCGTAGTTCCTAAGTTCAACAAGCCAGAAGATCCAATGCGTTTGGTAATGGTGGTTGAGATACATAAAATAGGTCGTAGTTCCTAAGTTCAACAAGCCAGAAGATCCAATGCGTTTGGTAATGGTGGTTGAGATACATAAAATAGATCGTAGTTCCTAAGTTCAACAAGCCAGAAGATCCAATGCGTTTGGTAATGGTGGTTGAGATACATAAAATAGGTCGTAGTTCTTAAGTTCAACAAGCCAGAAGATCCAATGCGTTTGGGAAAGGTGGCTGAGATACACAAAATAGGTCGTAGTTCCTAAGTTCAACAAGCCAGAGGATCCAATGCGTTTGGTAATGGTGGCTGAGATACATAAAATAGGTCGTAGTTCCTAAGTTCAACAAGCCAGAAGATCCAATGCGTTTGGTAATGGTGGTTGAGATACATAAAATAGGTCGTAGTTAATAAGTTCAACAAGCCAGAAGATCCAATGCGTTTGGTAATGGTGGTTGAGATACATAAAATAGGTCGTAGTTCCTAAGTTCAACAAGCCAGAAGATC